>OX387254.1:4559287-4600699 GCA_947562095.1 Branchellion lobata | reverse complement strand
AAAGCAAGAATCAAATACAACGGTTTACATTTTGATAACACCTGGAGATGTTCAAGCGAAAAAGTTGAAAAATGGCAAGAAGGTTCGACGGATTTGAGCGCTTGGTCTTTTGCTTCTTGGAATGAGTTGGGATGGTGGCTTGAAAAAGCAGACAATGTATGGTGCCGTTCTAAAATTATTCGATAAAATCTTCTTCAATTACTATCTTTTTCTTTTTTAAAATTAATAATTTAAAAAGTTTGAGACCATAAGTTTTGATTAAAAACTAAAAAATTGTACTTTTTTAGTATTCAAAAAATTAATATAAATAATGGTAGTTAAAAAAAAGTTTATAGAATAAAAATAATAAAAATAGTAAATTATATAAACTTGAAGTACAAAAAACTGACCACTTTGAGTAGGAGTGGAATGCCTGTTTTGTATAGACCAATGGTCCCATCCGTCCTTGTCAAGGGGAGTGCTAACCGGCTCTCCTTTGACAAAGCACACGAGCGGAAGCAAATTGTGGTTTTATATATGCGGTATAAATAATAAATTAAATTGTGGTATTTGTAAATATATTTTTTCTCAATTTTTGATTTGTGGGATGTTTATACATCTATGTATATTTTATATATTATTGCATTTTTTTCAATTAATAGATGCAGTTTTCAGTTTATTGATCATTTTTATTGACTTTTATTTACAAATATGTTCGAATTACAGACATAAAAATGAAGATAAAGTAACAATTACCAAAAATAACGAAAAAATAAATATAATTATGCAAAACATTTTACAAGCAAGAAAAAAATGGTAAAAAAAACTCAACATTGAGCCTACCGCTATTGAATCTAAAAACACCTAGACATAGTTTGAGATGAAATTATACAAAATACGAAGAAATATCTGCTGGCTCTAAACTTTCTTCAGACATGCAGTCCGATGAGTCATTTTCCAAAGATATGTCAAAACTCATGGAGGAATTTATTGGTTTTTCATAATAGTCGCCAGAGTGATTTGTTAAATCAGCAATGCTGAAATAGTCGTTAGAGTCATTTTCCGTTTTCAGCTGCTTCTGGAACCGTTTAAAAAACCTCAAATAATTAAAATCTTTTTTGTTTTGAAAAATCAATAATTAATTGAAATTAATTTTTTAAGAAGAAATATTGAAAAAATATTCTCCAACCTGATTACACTCCCAAAACTGATGAAAAACTTTCCATCCTTTCATTTTATTACTTCTTTCACCTGAAAAAACCAATGAAAACATGTGATCAACAATAAATTAAATCAAAAGTGAACTTGAAACAATTTTGAAGACACAACTTACTAGGTCGGAAACACAGGTAATCAATGAAGTCTTCAGCAAAAATTATATTTTTAGTAACGTTGGGGACATCGGATACAAAAATAGGAGATGCTACACGAGTTTCTGGGTAAGCAAACTTCCGTCGAGCTCTGTGGTTGTCATATGGTAATTATCTTCAATAGTTAAGAAATAAAATATTAAAAAATTATCAGCTTTACAAAAAAAAAAGAATAACTTGGTAGTGGACCTGCTTGATTTGTTCTTTGCTGGAAGTTTCAAAAGCAGTTTTGTTTATTGAAAATTATTAAACATGAAAATAAAACCTTCAATCGTTTTCTTGGTAACTTTTTTTTGTATGGGAGACTTCAAAGATATCTTTAGGGCCCTTTGCAGTTGCTGTTGCTCTTTCCATGATAGCTCTTCAGACTTTAAAAAAACATTAGTTTGAAATGTGAATAATGAAATTATCCTTTATATAAAAAAACTCGTTTTTTAAAGTATGTGAAAAATTAAGTAAACAAAAAAAATTTAAAACATACTTCAATCAGACTCTTTCTTTCAGCAGCAGTTAAACAACTTTTTTGAATGACATCTTCTATAAAAATTTCGAAATATATTTCATAATTAATTAAATTTTATATGTACAGGATTTTAGAAAGTGAATCCTTGATACCGACCTTTAAAAGTAGCTTCAGGTTTTTGTCTCAAATGGAATCTTGTTTGTTGGAAGAGTCTGCTGACCGCCATGGGAATATTCTCAAATTTTCATCATCGTTGTAAGTGTTGACACATAAAAACGACTGAATCTATCTTATTACTGGTTCTCTAACAAGTTGTTTTCCTTACCGTTTTGTCAATTATTTGGTTTTTTAATAGAACAAAATAAAATAGAAAAAAAAACTTCAAACAAATACACTCTTTTTTATAGATTTAAAACCATATTTCGTCAAATTTTTAAATATTGCCTAAAATAGCCACATTTTCACGCAAACTAATGATTTAATATTTTTTTAAAAGTGAATCGGTTAAAAACAGTGTAGTAATTTAAATCGATTCAAATAATAATTTTTTTACATCAAAATTAGGTTATGACAATCAAAATAGTTCAAATGCCATATGAATAATCTATTTTTAGTATCATCCACAAGTTTGACAACATTGGAGTTTCCATTTTTTTTGTTGACAGTAGGACTTCTTGCAATGCCTATAACGGTTGCCGTACCTACAAACTGTTAAATAATTTAATGTACTTTGTTAATTTTATAACCATCATAATTTTTTCAGTATGATTGTCACTAATTTTGGACAAATTAAAAAAATGAATAGACTCACTTCCTTTTCTATTTTTCCGATAATTTTTGCATGTAGCACAACAATTTTTCAAAATATCTTTTTCATAACAGTCTTTTGCTACGATGTCACTACAGTTATCTTTGTCTTGACAACCTAGGAGAAAAAATCTTTCTTGTTCTGAATCCAGTCATACATTCAGAAATTTAGTTTAAATTTTGTTCCTAATTGACCACGTATTCACCCTTGGTTTTGTCTTTGACATTCTTGCACGATTCACAGCACCGTCTCTTTATATCCGGACTTCTCAAGCAATCGCTAGGAGACCTCGCCACCCTTGTCTTGCACCACGTGCCATGGTCTCCGTACATACATTCTAACGTTAAAAGAACGTTTTCTTAAACTAACATACATAAGGGGTTTAGCTAATTTGAATATTTATGTGGCATATAGCAACAAATTTTTAAAATCTTCAAGAGAATGATTCCAGCCCATATAATAACGAATTGAAGATCACTCCAATGGGATTGGTCGCAACTCCAAAAAATCTCACCCTGTTCGTTTGATTTTTTGAATTTTGCACAAGTTTTGCAACAAGTCTTGGCAACCGTTTTGTCGTAGCACTGGAAAGCCTTATATGAGCCACAATTCTTCCAGTCTTTGCATTTCTTTGCATCCTCTGACAAATATGAGTTCAATGAATTAAAATTGGCAAAATTGATTTAAATTTTTAAATAGTTGGAAACGTTTTTTTGATGAGAATTTATTGTATACTTTACGCTTCAAACGCCTATGTTCACTTTTATTCGTCGTTTCGTTATCTTTTGGGTCTTTTTTTCCATTTTGAGATTTATTGTTGTTTTCAAAGGTACTACAAGTGTCACAGCATCCTTCCTTCATATAGAAGCACTCGTTCAACTTGCAGTCCGGATACCTGTCGCCATAAGGACAACCTTCCAAAGAGTGGTTCAATCAAAAGTCATTTTTTGGATTTTGTTGAACACTTCTGAATTTAAAAATCTTTGGAATAAACAAAATAAAAAACTCAAAAGCTTTGATCAGAACTTGAAACTACAAAGAGAAAACTCAACAAACTTGAATTTTTCTTCTGTTTGAGTTTGAGACAAGAAGCACAGCAAGTGTCTCTGTAATACTTCTCATAACAGTAGCCAGGCCTTTCTGCCACTAGCCTTTTGCAGCTCTGGGGACCTTGGTGGCTCTGTACAAGTTCCTTTTGATCGCCCGATAGACACGAGTCTGCCAGTTTGAGGATCGTTATTTTACCTTTAAATTCATATTTTTCAGAAATAATGAAATTTTTAATTTGTGTAACTGAATAAGGGAAACACTTGAAAATTTGATATTTTGTCGCCAAAAGAAAGAACAATTTTCCATTTGATAAAATTCGGATAATCGGGTTTACTAGCCTTTTTCTCACACTTAAATTGACTTTCTTTTCACTTAATATGAAGATTATCAGTATTTTCCATATTTTCCATGAGCTGAATTGAATGCAATCCAAACAAACGCCGAAAATTTCCCAAACCATTGAAACGGTAAAACGATTCATTGCAGCATCAATAAGAAGTCCCAAAGTACCTCTGAAGCTGGGAGCCATGGAGTCTGAAACACACTTCCCCTCCATGCACCACTTGTGGTTGCCGCACGAGGTTCCGGCAGCAGGAGCTAGGTTGAGACTGGAAACACACACCTTGCATACCATAGATTATCATTTACACATCATGATTTGTTTCTATTACATTATACCTTGTATATGGGACTGTGACACCTTAGTTGCATGCAGAACTTATCTTCTTGAGAAGCGCCCTGGAAGGAAATATAGAATAAAAAATTAAACTTATATACTTTCTTAATGATAAATTATTTTTTGAAATAATTAAATATATAAAACCTTTTTTTTGTAAATTCTTCGTAAAATTCTACATTTTTTCTAAATCAATTGATAGAAGACTCATTGCGAGCATTGAAAACTCACACCACAAGCTCTACTGCCATGGCCCAAAACAATGGAACATTGCTGATGCACGTTGAACTTTTGACCGGGATGTTGGCTCAAAAAGTCGCTTGTGTTGGTAGTTGGCATGCTTGCTGGAACATTCCGTAGACAGTCTCCTTCTCTGCTCACAAACGGATTCAAATGATAAAGAACTACACAGATTGGCAACTTTTCTCAAGTCATAAAATTCATAAAAGCACAAACAATAAATTGACATTTTTTTTCAAGATTGAAGACCTTGTGAAAACAAAGTATGAACAACTATTCGAACTTTCTAAGCTTTTCCAAGTTCTCTTTAAAGTGGTTGATGGAGCAAGGAGAGAAAATAAATTGATTCCGAAAGTTTCTATCGGTCATAGGAGCCCTACTAGCCGCCATTACATACTGGTCACTGAATCTGAAATGTTCTTGAACTGAAATGGTTCTGGTCGCTCTATCTTTTATGCACGTTGATGTTTGTAAATTAATTTTTTAAAGGATTTGAATTAATTCGTCAATTTTGTTACAATAAAACACCTGCAGTAGTTTCCCTCGCCGTCGTGATTAGAGCCCAGGCTGTGAATGGTGAGCCAATGAGGGGCATACAAATGCCGTCAATTAACTTTTTTCCAATAGTCTTTATTAGATCAAGTCTAGACACACGCTGGAAATGTTACAAAAACACCGCGAATAGTCGAACTAAAAAAGAAAACATTAAAATTTTTGAAAGTTTTCCGGTTTCGCGAAAGCGTGTATGGTCGTTACTTTAAATTTCTTTATTTAAACTATTTTTATTAACTATTTGAAATTTAAAGTTTCAAATAATAATTATAAATAAGTTAACTTGCCTAAGAGTTATAGTTTTTGCTGATTACGAAGATTTTGAAAAGATTTTAAAGAGATTGCAGAATCCGCCATTTTCTCATTTGAAATACAGACATTGCAGTGAAATCGTCAACCAACGCCTACATAAATACCGTTTGCCAAAATAATAAACAAGAAAGTAAACAAGTGTTGAAAATCATTGCAAAAATTTGTGGTATCTTGACGAACTTGTGAATTAGAGAAATGGCTGGAGAAGAAAAAGACATTGCTGTAAAATCGTCAACCAATCGGCTAAAAGAATACCGTTTGCCAACTTAAAAATCAAGAGTGAGCATGTGTTGAAAGCATTACAAGGAATTGTAGCATCCAGACAAACTTCCTTGTGAATATGAGAAATGGCTGAGAAGGGAAATAAAAAAAAAGATGAAATAACTTGAAATAACTCTGCAATAGTAATGTCATGTGGTTTTAAGATATGATTCAATTCTTAAATTTTATTACTCATTTATTTTATTTAATAGACAATTCTGCTTTTGAATTTTTTAGAACCTTTCAAAATTTCATTTTTGGTTAATTTGTTAATTTTTCGAGAAACAACGGGCGATGCACGCGAGACTGCATGGATTTTCCAGAGGTTATCGGTCGCGGTCTGCAGGGGAAACGCGGCAAGCGTGCTACATGTTCACCAGCGGCAACTATAATTATTTATAATTCCAAATTGTTAGCCGTCCATTCGTGTTTATTAAATCATTTGACACTACAAACGTGACATTACCTATTTTCCCATTTGGTCTTTTCGATTGTGAAATAAAATGTTAATTTGTTAAAACATTCTTCAATAGCCATTAATATAAATTATGATTCAATTCTTAATTTTGAGATTTATAAATTTGATTCTGTAGACAGTTTTTGATCTTTTGCAACAAGCAATTGACAGTTTTTATGACATTCAGTTATTGTTGATTTTAATTTTTTTATACTTTCATTGGATTAAAATAGATTAGTTCTTATGACATTCAGTTATTGTTGATATTTTTAATCATTTTGATTGTTCACCTTGTTTTGTGCCATTTTCAGCGTTTGTCTGAATTTGCTTCAGTAAAGACTATGAAATTTTTTTTCTTTTCTATGTATGCCTTGCCAACGTGATGCCAGTTATTGCCGCTGAGTTTTCATTCCTCAAATTTAACTATTTTAATCACTTTTTTTCATATTTTTAATTGATTTATTGTTTTAAATTAATATTTCATTGTGTTTAACATTTTTTAAAACTTTCTCTCGCGATTTGTTCATTTCGATTCTTATTCTCATCATATTTTTTCTTCAAATTCATTATATTCACATCAATATGCTAAAATATTCGTCTGGTGATCTCAAAAAATTTCAATTCTGAGGTAAAATAAGTCGAGAAACAAGAAAAATATTATTTAAAATTAATATCTGGGATCCGGATCCTCCGAGGCAGATTCAAACAATTAATCGTAGTCAAAATCCCTGTGTTAGGCCAATCAATAGAAATCATATTAATAAAAACATTATTGCACTTTTGCAAGGCGCCATTTGCAAGGCTGCCTTTTAAATCTAGCTCGTTAAATCAGTTGTTTTAGCCTGAATAACTTAAAAAATAAATGTTTTATTTTGTATTCAATTATTAGTTTCAACTTTATTTAAGTTTTTTCCTATTTGTTTTCCGTCAAAAATGGTTACTTTAGATCTTCTTTATTCGAGACGGTGTAAGCGTAAGTTTATTTTTAAAAAATTATTTATCGGATAAATTTTTTGCTATAACAAGGTTAGTAGCATTTCTTTATTTACAGGTTTTTAATTAATTGAATGGTAGATTTATTTTTTTACAATAATCCCAATGTGATCTTGCCTCTGGAAACCCGATTAGCGATAAATCGTCTTGGAATCGGCAGAAATCAGAAGAAGTGGCACTACCGAGGAAAAAGAGCAGGTAGGAAGGTCAAGGAAAGGTGCGCCAGACACAATAAAGACCGTCATGAACTGATTCCACTTGTCTCAAGACGCCACCAGGCTCAGAAGACTGGATCTCCAGTTTTAATTGGGTTTCAGAACGTGAGATCACTGAATAATAAAGTGGAAGATGTGGTAGAATTAATTCAGGACTATAAAATGGATGTGATGTTTATGGCAGAAACATGGCATGATCCGGAGTCAATCAGCATAAGTAAGCTGCGGAGCCGGGGTCTTGTGGTCTTCGAGAAATCAAGGCCAAGACTTCCCGAGTCAGTGAACACCCTGCTCACCAACCATGGAGGAGTGGCAGTAGCTTTCAATTCCATGTTCCAAGGAATGCTATTAAAGTTAACTTCAACTGCCTGTTTTGAACATCTGTGTGTGAGAATAAGCTCAAGCTCCAAGTCAGTCATCGGATTGGTTGTTTATCGCACAGGTGCTGCTTCTTCATTGTTTTACAAGGAATTTGAAAACACCTTGGGTATTCTGGCCACATACAATAAAGAGGTTTTGATTCTGGGTGATTTAATTTTCACTTGGAGCAGTCTGACAACACAGATGCACAAACATTTCTCAACATTTTAAGGTCCCATGGTTTTGATTCGTGCACAAACCAACCCACCCATAACCAAGGAGGATGGCTTGATGTGATAGCATCCAGAAAGAGTGTCAACATCAACTATATTGATAGTGGCATTTCTGATCACAAGCTGCTTTTGTGCAGTTGTGAGATGCTCAAACCACCTCCCATCTATCGACAGCTCCAAATTAGGCGTTGAAATTTTTTGGACACTGAAAAGTTTATTTCAGAAATAAAGCTGTCTCCGCTTTCAGCTGCCACAAGTATTGATGTGGACTCAGCTTCTGACCTTTATAATTCCATTCTGTCAGGGATCCTTGACAAGATGATTCCTTTTAAGACCGTAAGAATACATGAAAGACCTTCTGATCCATGGTTTTATCGGGAGTGTCGTACTTCGAAATGTCTGAAAAGGAGTTTAGAAAGGATCTACATGAGGACCAAGAGTAAGAATGATTTTGCCGCATGGATGGGTCAGAAGAAACTCTACAAAAGACTGTGTAGACACAAGCGTAGAGATTACTGGAATAATAAACTCAGTGATCCAAAAAACAAAACGGCTAACATTTAGAGCCACATTAATAGTGTCTCTGGTCGAGGAAAAAGATCTTCTGTTGACGGAATTCAGCCTGTTGAATTCCAATCTTTTCTGTTGAGGAAAGTTGAGTCAGCGAGGAACTCAATCCAAGCCAGAGAAAACCCCATTTATTTAGCTTATGCACAAGAAGGCGGTCTCAGTAGGCTCCAGGATGTGGATGAGGATGAGCTTCTCAAGGCTATTCAGAGGCTTCCCAATAAACAGTGTGCATCTGATCCAATACCCACTTGGCTTTTGAAAAAGATTTCAGGAATGATTTTACCTTTTGTAAAAAGTATGGTCAATCAGTCTTTTTCTGAGGGAATTGTCCCAAAGTCTTGGAAATCGGCTCCGGTTACATCACTGTTGAAAAAGCCTAGTCTTGATCACAACGTTGCTTCATCCTACAGACCCATCTCTAATCTGCCTGTTTTGTCCAAGCTCTCAGAAAGGCTTGTTCTCAGCAGAGTCATGAGCTATTTAAATAACTCAAATCTTCTCCCTACCAACCAATCAGCTTACCGCCGTCATCATTCTACTGAAACGGCTGTCACAAAAGTGTATTCAGACATTCTTGGTGCAGCCGATGATGGTAAGCTCTCCCTCTTTTTACTGTTAGACTTGTCAGCTGCCTTTGACTTAGTTGATCACAGTATTTTGTTAAAACGGCTAGAAAGCACATATGGTTTTGATGGTCTCACACTGGAATGGTTTCAAAATTACTTGAGTGACAGACCCTTCAATGTACACTGCAGTGGAAAAAATCGGAATTTGTTGACTCTTCAGTGGGTGCCCCACAAGGATCTGTTCTTGGACCATTGTTGTTTTCTCTACACACTGGAAACCTTGAAAGAATAGATTTGAAATACAAGCTGGGATTTCATCAATATGCCGATGACACTCAAATATATGGCCACTGCAATAATGAAGGCACAGAAGAATTGCAGATAAGAGTTTCTGAGTGTGTAGATGAAATCGCATCTTGGATGGGAGCCAATTGTTTCAAACTCAACAGTGAGAAGACTGAGGTGATCTGGTTCTCTTCTCGTCGGAATCTGAAAAATATTCCGAGCTATTCTGTCCGTGTATTAGAAAGCAACATCTTTCCATCAAAATCTGTAGGGAACTTGGGAATATCTATGGATAGAGACCTCACGATGTCAACGCAGATATCAAAAACAATACAGATGTGTTTTACTTCTCTGCGTCAAATAAGATCCATCAAGGGATGTTTGACAATAGACTCCTTGAAAACACTTGCATCGGCCTTAGTTTTAAGTCGTATTGACTATGGCAACATGGCTTTAGTCAGCTTACCTAAGGTAGCAACGCAGAGTATTCAATCCATAATCAATACAACAGCCAGGCTCATTACAGGAGTAAGAAAATATGATCACATTACCCCTGTACTCAAGGAGCTTCACTGGCTGAAAATTGATGAAAGGATCGAGTACAAAGTTGCTCTGCAGATGTATAAGTGCTTGTCCAACGAGGGTCCTGCGTATCTGACACGTGACCTAGTTCCAGTTGCTAGTCTGCCAGAAAAACAGAGACTGAGATCGGCTAAGTCAAAGGACGTTGTTCCCAACAAGCACAAGCTAAAATCATTAGGATTAAGAAGGTTCAGCGTCAGCGGACCTAAGTTGTGGAACAACCTGCCTAACAGCTTAAAATCTTCAAGTTCAACAAAATCATTTTGTAGATCTTTGAAGACTTACCTATTCAATAAATCATTCACTCCATCATAATAATAATACTGGTCTTTTTAAAAAAGAATTTATTTTTATTTTCATTTATTTAATTCTTTTATTTAATTTTTAATTTTTCACAATAGATTAATAATAGACGTTTTTGAGTGGCCTCGAAACTCTACGGAGTTGATGCCACTATAATAATATTCGTTTTTGTTTTGTATTGTATTGTATTATCAATAGAAATAATCTCATCAAAATAAATTTCAACACTATTTCCAATCCTAAAAAACCTATAAATAAGTATAAACCTCCAATAGTCGACATTCTTGATGCCACTAGCCTCCTCAAACCTCATGGCATTTATTGAGAGCCTCAGGTGTGATGTATTTCAAATACGGCCTGACATCGTCATCATCACCGAGTCATGGCTCAAATCACATCACTCTGACGGACTCATTACTATTGAAGGTTATTCTAGCTTTGGGAAAGAAAGGGTTAAGAAAAGAGGTGGTGGCGTATTAATTTACATAAAACCTAATATAACAGCTAATGTATTTGAACCTGTAAATAAGGATAATATAGATGCACTTGAAACTCTTATTGTCAAGTGCACCTTCAATAATGTTGACCATTTTATTTGTGGGTTATATCATCCACTCAAATCATCATATTCAGAAGCTCGTTTGATAAGTCACATAAATAAAATTTCTAATTTTATGTTAGATCACAATAATAGGTTTATTTTAGGTGGTGACCTCAATTCATTGTCACATAATAGTCTTACACAAACTGGTCTTCAATCACTTTACTATGGACCAAATCATAAAGGTAATAATCTTGATGGGTTGTATGGTATCAATATAGATCCTAAGTTATTCAAACCTAATACTTTTGTTTCCCATATCAAGACCCATCAGCTTGGCCTTATGGCTCTGCCTCTTAACATAGCCCCATCTCATAGCAATATTACACGTTCAATTCACACCTACCGCCGTCGACATCCCAACCAACATGAGGCATGTCTCGATTACTTATCATCAAGCTTCTGTAATCTAACATATGATAATATCACAAAATCAGTTGATTCTTTCTATACTACAGTTAATAATATTTTAAACAAGTTTTATCTTCTTAAAATAACTATGAAACCATCTAATCCTCCATTTATTAACCCATTTGTTAAATCACTTCTCCGTCAAAAAACTGTCTCATGAGAAAGGAAATATACGCCAAGGTACATCAATCACTAATCAAATCCGAAATATTATTATAACTTCTAACAAACTTTCATTAGCTCATAGTAAAAGAGGCAGCAAAGCAACGTGGATCACATTGAGCAAACTACGTTGAAAAATTCCTTCTGAAAACGCGAACTCCAACATTGATGCCGATAAATTTAATAGCTATTTTGCTTCTATATCTAACTCATCCAGCTATATTAAACCCAAACATAAGCTATCAGCACTACACAACATTAATTATATCACATCTTCCACTGTATATTATATTCTTAATAAAAGTTGCCCTGAAGGAACAGGATCTGATGGTCTTCCAGGCTGGTTTCTCAAACTTATTTCTCCCGTAATCTGTGAGCCCCTGTCGACCATCTACAACAACTGCTTCAGACAGGCATTTTTCCCAGCTCAGTGGAGAAATAGTATTATTCACCCTATTAAAAAAATAAATAATTCTACCCAACCAAATCAATATCGTCCCATTTTCATTACCCCTTTTGTACACCAGATCGTTGTTAAATTCGTGCTCCAGTGTTTTTTGGCTCAAAAGATGAGTTATAATTAAATTAAAACATTGAATTTTGTCTCGTTCATAAATTTAAAAATTCTTTGTTTATTTGTTTAAAAATTATTTCAAAATACTCAATTTGAAAGTTGGTATAATTCAAAAAGAATTGTTTGTCTATTGGACAGAAAGGTATTTCCTTATTTTCTTGTTTTTTTTATACTCTGAAGTATTTTGGGTTAGTGGAAATTATATAATTTTGTTCGTAATTAAACCCTCATTTAATGTTCAATTTATCACAAATTTTCGATTAATTTTTGATTTAATAGCAAAAAAAAAGAGAATAGTTGAATTTCTCATACACTGTCATATATTAAATAATACGTATAAGCGTGCACCACACGTTGATGTACTAATTATCCAGACTCATAATCGCATAATTAGCCAGATTAACTATATTATTGTTGTGAAAGGTGAGTGTTTTGTGTTCTGTCTATATTATTATCATATCAATTACAATTGTCGTAATAAAAAAAAAAAAAAAAAAAATAATAATAATTGTGAATCTATAGTTATGTTAAGGAGATAATAATAGTTTGAAAAAGGAAAAAAAATTAATTAATAAATAAAATTATGATAATAATAGAAAAATAAATTAATAAACGTAAATAATAAAAAAAATAATAATAATAAGAATAATAATAATAATAAAATTGAAACTTAAAAAAAAAAAGATAAAATAAATAAGTAAATATAAACCATACCAAATAAACTTAATAGCTAACTGAAAAGAAAAAAATATATAATGTCTAAACGTAAAAGAAAGGGAGGTACACCTCCCTTAGCAAAGTCCTGGGCTTCTGACCCGAACTTGTCAGAGGCCTTGGAACTGGAGAGACAGCTCAACAGGAGAGCGGCAGACCTGCAGAGGGCTGCCGAAGAATTATTGAAGAGTGGAGATGTTGCGCGGCGAATCGAAAGCCGCGAATGTCTCAGAAGCATCATTGACTCCTTGGTGGTCATGGTGCCAGTGGAGGAGAAGAAGCTCCAGGTTTCGGTGGGGACCCAGTCAGAACCTCTGGTCTGCTCTTCCTTGGGCACGCAGACAAAACAGGTCATGCAGCCTGTGAAGTCTGTGAATTATGACTTGGTGGTGATGTACTCCGTAATGTACCGGATGGGAGGCAGTCCAGAGGTGCGCAGAACAGCGTCGTGCCAGTTCCTAGTCCCAGGTGTTTTATAGCAGGAGTGATGCAAATCGGCCGCACAAGAGTACAAAACGAGAGTTTTGTACCCGTGGAAAGGAGGAAGGAAGTCCTCCGAAAAAATGTTTTGGAGAGGATCAGGACATCAAAATCCGTGATTCTCAGACCAAAGGAGGGTGAGACGCTCTTGGAGCTCAGAAAGTCTTTACTGGAGATGCTCAAGAGTGTTGAGGCGTCACCAGAAAAGTCGCCAAAGATTTCGGCCATTAAGTCGAATGAGGCGAAAAACTTCTTCGTGGTCGATTTGCTAAATGAAGTGGAGCAGGGGAAGGTTGAGGACCTCATTAAATCAAAGTTGGTCTTTTCGAGAACAACAGGTTTTGATCCCGCGGTGACGGTGTACAACGTACTCTCCGACCTGACCGAGGGAGAAATTTTAGAAGCTTTAGTAGCCAAAAACGGTCTTATTCTCGCGTCTGGTGAGAAAAAAAGACTAAAGGTGTGCCGAAGATTTAGGAATTGCCAGAGAAAGTGTGACGTGGTCGTGCGTATGGCGCCGGCCATGCACAGGCAACTCGGGGAGAAGGATAAGAGGGTCTTCCTTCTTTTCTTGGCACACCCTTACAAAAATAGAGTTCAAACCCTCAGGTGCTCCAAGTGTTATGGGCATACCGATGTTAAAGGTAGCTGTAAAAATATCCGAGTCTGCGGCCGATGCGGAGAAAAAGATCATGTGGCGGCCAAATGCACAGGCAAGGCCAGGTGCGTCAACTGCATGCGGGCAGGCAGAGGGCGGTCGGCAGAGGGCGGTCGGCAGAGGGCCATACGGCCACTGATTCAGAATGTCCCATTTACGCGAAGCATCTCGCAATCATTCGAGCACGCACTGCCTACTAATGGATGATAAATATTCTTTTTATTTTGACGTTGATTAATCATAAGATTTTAAAGATGATAATTACGATTCAAAAAATATTATTATTGGTACTTGTGGTAATAGAGGTCCCAAGCGTCTCAATTTCCTTCAGCTCAACTGTCGCAATTGTCAGGCCGTGATGCATGAGGTGGAGGAGGTTATCTCCGCAGGCGGCTTTGACATTGTAGTCCTGCAAGAACCTTACCTTCAGAAGGGCTTCGAGGTGAATGGGTATCACAGCTTCATACCTAGGAAAGCTACTGCGAAGGTGTGGACTCTAGTGGCAGTCGGCTTGCAAGTGTTCCATTTGTCTCGTTTTGACACGGAGCATTTATTGCTCTTAGTGTCGGATCGAGGCAAATGTCTTGCGGGTTGATTGTCTTGAATGCATACTTTCAATATAGCTCTAACCATGACATATTCATAAATCAAATAGATAGTGTAGTTTTATATGATAGACATCTTAAGATATTGCTATGCGCTGATTCGAATGCAAACTCTCCGCTGTGGCTTTCTAAAAAAGAGGACTACGGTGGGAAGTTACTTTGCGAATTTCTATTGCTACGCAGCTTCAAGATAAGTTATAAACGTAGTGATATGTATACTTTTGATTCAGTATTAGGTACTTCTAATATAGACATAACGGCATCTACCGATAATATGTGGAGGAGCGTGATTGACTGGAGGGTCACGGATGACGTCGTGGGTAGTGACCACAAGTCTATCCTGTTATCCATCAATATAGATAGGTTCAATAAGGGCAATAGTGAAAATAGGTATGTAGGTAGTAAAAATTAAATAGACGAAACTAAGTATAACTATAAGAAAACCGACTGGGAGCGCTTCAAGCGGATTCTTGAGGCACATCTGGCTGAGGAAGTGAATGAGGACGTGATTATGACGGCGATAGATGAATCGACGCTTAGGATGAAAGAGAGGAAGCGTGGTTGGAGGAAACAGGTAGCGTGGTGGAATGATGAATTGGCTAATATGAGAAGGGAGGTAGTTGCAGCCAAAAAGCAACTTGCCAGAAAAGAATCTGAAGAGCTTCTTCTGGAGCGTTTCTTCCCCAGTGATGAAGAGGATGCTTGTGCTGGGTTCCATCAGCATATTAGGGAGCTGGTAAAAAGTTACTAGAACTGCAATGTTGAGAGTCCAGTGACTAAAAAAGAGATCGGCAGGTGCCTCATAAGGTCGAAGAATAGTAAGGCTCCTGGACCCGACGGTGTTCTTTACGAGCACCTGAAGGTTGTACAAGAAATTTGTCCGGACTCCTTGGCCGGTTTGTTAAATAAATACCTATATAATAGGATATACCCGGTTAATTGGAAAGTAGCTAAGCTGGCTATGGTACCCAAAGGTAAGGGGGCTTCGCTAACCAAGGCTGGTTCCTACAGACCCATTTCACTTTTGAGTGCAATGGACAAACTGTACGAGCGAATTTTTGTTTCGAGAGTCGAGCTGGACTACGACGCCAGAGGACTAAACAGTTCATCTCAATTTGGTTTCAAAGCTTCTCTGTCTGCTGAAGATGCCATATGCAAGACGCTTGGGACCTTCAAAAATACAAATAAAAAGTTTGTATAATTATTATTTATTGATATTCAAGGCGCTTTTGATAACTTATGGTGGCCTTCAATTTTATTACGTTTAATTAAAGTAGGAATAAGCTCTTACATTTTTGATACATTAAAGGACTATTTTAGTGGGAGAAGCGTGTCGTTAATGGCCGAAGATAGATCCATGATGATAAGCCGTGAAGCTGAAAGGGGCTGTCCTCAGGGATCTATCGTAGGCCCGTATGCATGGAGGTGGTGCATGGACGAACTGTTGAACGATGCACGATGTGAATGGTTTTCTGACACTGTGGAGTGGGTTGCGTATGCGGACGACATAGTGATCGCAGTGAAGGGCAATAGCCGCCTTAAACTGGAGCGTCTATCCGAGCGCTGCCTGTCGCATCTGATGTCATGGTGTGGCAGGTATAAGCTTTGCCTATCCATGCCGAAGACCAAGTGCATGCTGATAAAGAGCCACATGGATAGGTCGAGGATGCCCAGGGTCCTAAGTGCTGGAGAACGCATTGAATGCGTTCGACAGTACAAGTATCTTGGTGTTATTCTGAATAGTGTACCTAACTTTGTAGAGCACGCGAAGTGGGTACAAACGAAGGTTTCTACCTACATGTTCTCTCTGAAAGCCCATGTAGGTAGGGGGTGGGTAATTCAGCGGAGGGTGGTAGAAACACTTTACGATACTGTATGCATTCCTATGATTGTGTATGGCGGAGAGGAGTGGGCGAAGAGTATGACTAAAAGTCACGTGAGGAGGCAACTCAATGCGCTGCATCGGGTGCTACTCCTCACACTGACTCGAGACTGTACTCTCGCTTCTACCGTCTCTCTAGAAGTGGTAGCTGGTCGTATGCCTTTGGACTTGGCCGTATGCCTTAGAGGACTCCGGCAGTCTATAAAAGCAATGCGGGTGATAAAACTTCTGGGCTTTACGAGTGACGCTGAGGCTCCGGTAGCGGATGAAATGGGGAGGGCAAACGAGCACGTGGTTTCTCTTTGGCAAGAAAGATGGGACGCGGAAAAAAGAGTTAGGATGATCTATCGATTTCTTCCGAGTGTGAGCTTTGCACCCACGAACCGCTGGTTCAGAGCAGGGTTTTTGACGGTTTTCATCCTAACTGGTTATGGCAGACTCTGTAAAGCGGCCTTTGACAGAGCGGTGTCTTCAACTGACAGATGTCCTTGTTGTTTCTGTCAGCCTGAAACGGTCGAACATTTCATTTTTGATTGTCCAAATTATGTCCAATTCCGACCCACCTTCTTTGACGAATGAACGCATGAATGGAGTGAGTTGATAAATTATGAGACACGCTTCTCCCAATTCAGTGTTTTCATTAAACTTGATTTTGAAGAAAGAGAACTTTCCTTATGAAGTAATTTTAATTTATCAAAACAATTTAATTTTTTTTTGGCACTTTTTTTAATGGCGGTCCCACGGAGGCGGTTTCGCTCTCTGTGGTCAACGCCGAAGACAACTATGGTTGATTGATGGTACGCTTAGGGAGTTACTCGATCGGGTGCGGACTGTTCACGGTGCCAATCGACACAATAAGTGATTAACTAAACATTAAAAAAAAAAAATTAAAAAAGAATAAAAATTATAAATTATATTTAAAAAAATAAAATGAAAAATAAAATAAAAATAAAATAAATAAATAAATAATTAATTAAAATAAATAAATAAAATAAAATAAATAAACAAACAAAATGAATAAGTAAATAATTGTTAATAAAACTGAAATAATTAAATGGGGGCAATCCAGGAGTGATATTAGACAGGGCAAAACGGAAGTGCTCTGAGAATGGTGCCTGGAGCATGAGAATGATTAATTTCAGTTTGCGCCAAAACTCTGACAAAGTGGAGGCAAGCACTGGAATTGAAATTATTTAGGGAACTGTAAGACCTTTTAGCTAATCTAAAAAAAATTGGCCAATGGATTAGTTAGGGAGGCAACATGTTAGAAAGATGTCGTAAGCGTCAGTGCTGTCGCGAACCGGCAGTGCTGGCTGACTCGACAATAGGAAACAATTTAAAAAAAAAAAAAAGGAGAAAAAAAATGTTTAAAGAACGTCGTAGGCGTCAGTGCTGTCGCAAACCGGCAGTGTTGGCGGACGCGACAAAAGAAAAGAAATATGTTGAAAAAAAAATCTTCAGGTGTAGTGGTTAAGGTGCTAGATAGTTTATTACTTAGTTTAAGTAATAAAAAAAAGAAGAAAATTCTATGAGTTATATTAGTCACTACCTGTTAGGTAAGGTTGATAAATAAATGTAGTAAAGAATAATGTGTCGAGGAGGCATGCGGTGGGCTGAAATGCTCTTTCGAGCCTCTCGTGTGCGCCATCAGGAGATCTTACTCGTCCCCGGCACGGACTAGCCGGAAAAGGATAGCGAGAATGGTCGATGGGTTATGGCTTAACTGTCGAGCGCCCATATAGTGAATTTACTACTTCTACTATCCTGGGAGTCTCATTCACTTGAAACTCTCAACATCACACTTCACATTGACAATATTATTACTAAATGCTACCAAACTTTTCATGCGCTTAAAATAATTAGAGCTCATGATCTTTATGGTCATAAATTATATGATATAACAGAATCTACAATTATATCTTGCATGAAATGTGCAGCACCTTCATGGTGTGAATTTTCCAATAACGAACATATAAAACAACTCCAATTTTTACTTAATAAACTTATAATGCCTACCTACCTTCCTCCTAACTATCCTAAAATAAAAGCAATATTTTCATCTCTTGGTGAACGCCTGTTCTCAGGAGTTACCAGTAACCCGCACCATTTACTCCATCAGATCCTCCCATCTGTCAAGTATACATTCCGTGATACGCGAAGACGAACGCACAATTACAACAAAACAATTTACTCTTCCTACCAAGACAGAACATTTCTCCCTCGTCTTCTCATTATTCAATAAGTTCATAATACTCATTGTTCATCATTTTTAATTTGAACTTTATTTTTTTTGCCGATTGTCGTAAGTTCAATGCTGACTTTTATGACTGATAACATTCTGTTCTCGTATATTTTAATGTTTTCTTTTTTAGTTCGATTGTTCGCTGTTTTTGTAAAATTTCCAGCGTATGTCTGGACTTGATCTAATGAAGACTATAAAAAAAATTTGAGAACGGAATGTTATCAGTCATAAAGTCGGCATTGAACCTACGAAATGAACTAATCGCGAGAGAAAAAGTTGAAAAAATATTAAACACAATGAAATATTAATTTAAAACAATAAATCAATTTAAAAAATGGAAAAAAAGTGATTAAAATAGTGAAATTTAAGGAATGAAAACTCAGCGGCATCAACTGACACCACGTTGGAAACGCATACATAGAATTTTAAAATACATAGAAACTTCTTCAAGAAGGTTTAAATACGAGAATGTTTTAGAGTTATGAAAATCCTCACTTGTGGCCAATCTCGTGAGTGGCAGTGTTGATGGACTGGTATGGGCCGTTGTCCTTGTTCAACGACACGCCCCGCCTCTTACACGCCCCAGCCAAATAAGCTATACCGTTCAAGCCGCTAGTCTGGTAACTAAGTGTTTGTGAGAGATTTGTCGTTTCAGTATGTCAAAGCCCAATTGATCTAAGAGATAAACATTTCGTATTGAAAAAAAAAAAAAAAAAAAACTTTTGGAAAGCGCCAAATCAAGAAACTAAGGCGCCAACTGGTAGTTAGCTACTCAAAAGCAAACCAACTCAGTAAATGCAGCAGCTACGTCAAACGTTGGGAAAGTTGGATCGGATTTCTTTCTTTCCATAAAGTCCACCCACTAGAAAAACATACATGAAAATATTCTACCGAAACTCAAAAAAATAATAAATGATGACAAACCAAACTTCAAATATATAATAGGAAACTATGGCTGATTGACCTTGTCAAGAGCTTGCCTGGCTGCTAAAACATTGCCTCTCAAAACTCTGGAGTCGCGGCTGAAAGGATCATCGTTTTCTGTCTTTAAGTGCAAAATTAATAAATTAATAATAATTAAAAGATTAAACAATCAATTAATCATCTGACTAAGTAGCTAATCAAACAGGAGTTCAATAATTTCTATTTCTAATGATAAATATACCCACCTCTGCTATATACAGACCCACAAAATGCATAGTCATATCAAGGGTTGATTTCTTGATCAGGTCATAATTGCCTTTGATCTGAATAGCGTGGAGAATAGTTTGACTGCTCCATTTTCAAAATATAAGTAATTTTATAAATAAAAAACAAAAAGATTATAACTCATCGTTAGGAAATGTATATATTTTTCACTTATTTTGAAATAAAGTCAAGACCCCGTTGGCGATGTGCGTGTAGTAGTACTTGATGTTGTGGATGGTCTTCTTCTTGTTGCCTGTCATTTTCAGCCATCTGTTGAGATATTAGTAAGAAGATAATGGGCTAGATGTTTGACAAAGGCGAAAGTAATCGAAAAGTCTGGAAATTTCAGAGCCACGTAAGCCATACTTCTTGTAGACAGAGAAGTCCAGAACAATTATGAATTCCACGATTATTCTGTTTCCAGACTGCTTGATTGAATCTTGCAGCTTGGCGTTGAACCACGTCACCAGAAGTGCTATTTCGGGCGTTGCAGTTCCAGCTACTGCTTCATCTGTTTGCAAGGTTGTATGGTCTGTTTTGAAAAAGAAGATTTTGTTTTAATTGATTTTATGCTGCTAATATTAGTTCATTAATTGTTCTTTGGTCATTTGGGAGAAAAACCTATCCACCTTTACTATTGTTGCTCATATAGACCTCTCTGAACAATTTGTATAGCCTCTTATCCAGTGTGAAGTTATACACATTTTTGTGTTTCTCAACTGGCTGTTGGTCTAAAGCTTCTAAGGGTTCAAGGTCATAGACGGAGGCGTTGTGTAAGAAAGTACCATACTGTAAATGAAATTGTATTTAAAAACAAAAAGTATCCATTTGCAAGCAGTCTGTATTGGGAACTTTTCTCACATAGAAAGTTTCATTGCTTGAACTGTTTGTTGCGGCTGTGAAGAAGGCGTTGGTAGACTTGTAAAAAAGGAAAACCTGAAAAACAAACGATTAAAAAAAGATAAAAAAATGAACAGTGAAAACCACACTTGAGAACAAGTTAATAATCACTTTGAACTTTTGTTTTATTTTAAAATGTCGAAACGCACATATCCGGCTCGATTATTGGGCTTTTTCACTTTTTTGCCAGAACAACTGAATGTTTCACTTTGGTTTTTATCGCTAGCATTGAGTTGAAGATGGATAAAGTGGGTAGAATTGAAGGAAAAATGAAACGCCATGTAAGAGTTACTTTTTTCAACCGAGGCATTCAGGGCTGATGGTAGGAATGTTGAAGGTGTGAAAAGGGTTCATGTAAAGTTTATTTTAAACTCAAATTCAATTTAAACTGTAAATTTATAACGTTTGATTTGAAACCTCATAATGGCCCTCACCTCTTGAAGAGAAGCAATTGATGGAGAATAAAATGAAAAAAAGAATGAGCATCGTGAAGGCAACAGTGAAAAATCAGTTTCGTAAGAAGGAAGGCACTACCGACCAGCTAGCAATGATTCGGAAAAAGCCAAAAATGCGTGGGTTCAATTGAAACGCGTGGGTAGATTATGTTGGATGAGTGATTTTATGATGAAGCGATGTTTGTGCTTGCTTATGTATGTATGTTCAGTAATTCAGAGTCTTTGACTGGTTCATGAAAAAAGTGGTTAAATGGTATTTGATGAAAAAGTCGAAGTGAAAGAAATATTTTGGAGAACGATTAAGGTGGTTGAATTGAAAGTGAAATAACTAAAGAAGATTTAAGATTAACACACAAGTTTTGGTCTATATGGACTCTTTCATAAGACCAACGTTCAATACAATTCATAAACTGTAAGAAAAAAGAGAAAACATTATATTAGAAAATCATTAAACCAATAACAAGATGCTCAAAAAAAGATCCTATTTAAAAACTTTAATTTACTAAATATTTCCGAAATTCTTCCTTCAATAAAACGTTGAAAATAATTGAATAAGATTGAAAGTAGTTAAAAGGGAAATGTTTGATCTTTTAAGTTTCAAATGAAGTCGCTTCATATTTAAACAATTTCGGTTTTTCATCATTCATGCAGGCTCCAATCAAATGAACCAAAACACCTACCACCTATAATTTATGCATAAATAAAGACCCTTTATAAAAACTTTTTTCAAGTCTCATGGACAAATTTCACAACACTCATTTCTGAAAGTTGAGCAATACTGTTTACTACACCAGGTATAGAGGTTCCCGTAGCGGCATGCTGTCAACATAGTAAATTCGAATTAGGTCCTTATTTCCATTAATTTAATTTGTTAACAAGGCAGACGGCCAAATTATTCACTAAACGATCTGCTAAAGAAGTTATTTATTTTTTTAAAAAATTGATGTTTTAGACATCTCAATAAAACCTCCGGTTTTGTTTCCTCTGTATTTCTTGCATGTTGCACTGCACGTTTTTTCCACTGTTGCGGTGTAACAGTGGCCTGTGTAGAGAGTCAAACACCAGTTTGCCGTATCCACAAGTCCGTTTTCTGCTTAATGGCATAATATCAAAAAATGCACGTGGAACAGGGGAAGGCAAACACCTTTGTTGAGATAGTCAACATCAGACACACCAAATCAATATTGCTCGTGTCAGCTTATAATTCAAAAATTGAAACAAGATAGGCAGACAAATAAATAAACGCACTAGAGCCGTTTTTGTTCTTGTATTTAAGGCACGTCTTACAACATAACTTTGACACTTCTGGTCTATTGCATGTAGCAGCTCCGGTGATGTAGCTCTTGCACCACGTCACTTTATCTCCGTACTCACAGTCTGAAAGAATTGGAAATATCTTTTAAACTCAGGTTCAAACTAAATTTCTTTGCATTATGTAAATTATATTTTGATTATTTGATAAGTTGCACTGAGAAAGTTGATAAGATTTAAAATGTGAAAATTCAAAGTTCAAATTAGTTAAGGTAGCCCATCAACTTTTGGCAGCAGGGTTGTGGTGTCGTTTGCACGTTCCACAACAAAACTTCTTATAGCTGTAGCACTCCCATGACTTTATGTTTTTGCAAAACATTCCCTCATCTCCATTGGGACATTGTGGAGGCTCTGTGGGAACCAGAGCAACAATTTAAATTTGAAATAAAACTTAATAAATAGAATAGAGTGTAACATATTCAAACAAGAAAATAAACTGTTTTAAAAGATACAAGGAAGGGAGATGGATGACGTTAAATGGAAGACTGAAGGCTCACTTGAGTTCGGCTTGGGGAAGCTTTTGCAGGTTTGACAACATTCGTGTGCACGACTCTTGAACTGACAGTCTTCGTAGCTTTTAACAACCAAACTACATTTTTGCTTCCTATCCCCGTATTCACACTCTTCAAGGTTCGCGTTCGAAGAACATTTAGGTTAATGGTTGTTTAAATATAGAGGAAAGGGTTTAATGTGGTATATATCACAAATGCCGCAAATATTCTATTCAAAATGATTACTCTATATCAATTCATTCATACCTCTCTCCCATATATCCCTCTAATCCACCTAATTACCACGAACCTACATCGCTTTGCTTGAAGTGCCTTAAACATGTAGTACAACAGGAATTTTTCATTTTGTAACATTGTCCTCTGAACATTTCGGCACACCAACTGGCAAAATCTCCATTAGGGCACAAAGGATTCTTGGTGGTGGTGATGTGAGGAGCACCCTTACAGGTGGCGCAACACAACAACTTCAAATGCGGGTGTGTGCAAGCATATGAGAAATGGCATTGGGTACTCTTGTCTCCGTACTGGCAACCTTCAAACAAGATCAATTTATGAAATTCTGTTGTTAATGTTGATTAGGTAAACGAAAATTAAAGACAGAATAAGAAAATATGATGAATTTTCATGAATTAAAAAAATTATACTGATAAAATCAGTAAAGAGTAAAATGGGTGAGGTGTTGGCATTTGTGTAAGTGAAAATACCTTGGACACCAGTATAAATTTTAAAACAACTTTCACAACAGACTGCCCTATGAGTGTAACATAGCTTTTTATTTCTTGTCAGTCTGAACTTGCAATCAGGATAAATATCTCCATATCTGAAGGTCGAAGTGAAGAGTTACTTTTCTTTATTTTTTAAATCATTAGTTAAATGATATTTTTAATTCTATCTACTTTATTGGCATTTAGAAAAAAAACATTAGTTTTGGCAAAAGAATCAAAAATAACTGGAATTAAACGTTCACTCACTTGCAGTCTTTTATGTTTTTATACTTCTCTTCAATAGCTGCACAAAATTTACAACAGTGTTTTTGCCAGTAGGGAAGATTGCAGTCTCGTGATGCTCTTTTTTGGCATGTTTCCTGTTTGTCACCATATTCACAACCTGGATGAATTCGTTTTGAATTTAAGTTTTATATAAACGAATTGATTGATGACATTTGGTGGAAAAGTATTACAGTAAGAATATTTTTTATGAGTCTGTTACATAATGGCTAACACGCCCGCTTTAAAGAGTGAGACTCAGGGTCCGATAGTCCAGCAGCGAGTTAAACCGTTCTTTTGGGAGATCCTTTAAACAAAAAACTAAAAAGCGGCTCACTAATACGTTGACTAGTTAAGTAGATTAGATTACAATAGTTGAATCTTCCATCCTTATTATGGTAAAGTTGAAATGACTCAAATATACATGATAGCTTTTGAAAATTGTGGAATCAGGTCTATCTGAATGATTTTATTAAATTACAATACAATACAATAGAAACAAGAATATATTTATAGTGGCATTAACCCCGTAGAGTTTCGAGGCCACTCAAAACGTCTCACTATTAAAATTATAGTGAGAACTTAAAAATAGTATTAAATAAATAAATAAAATGAAAATAAAAATAAATTATTTCTAAAAAAGAAGTACAGTTTTATTATTATGATGGGAAAGAGTTATTGAATAGGTAAGTCTTCAGAGATCTACAAAATGATTTTGTTGAACTTGAAGATTTTAAGCTGTTAGGAAGGTTGTTCCACAACTTAGGTCCGCTGACGCTGAACCTTCTTAATCCTAATGATTTAATTTTATGCTTGTTGGAAACAACATCCTTTGACTTAGCCAATCTCAATCTTTGTTTTTCCGGCAGACTAGCAACTGAAACTAGGTCACGTGTCAGATACGCAAGACCCTCTTAGAAAAATACTTGTATATCTGCAGAGCAATTTTATACTCAATTCTTTCATCAATTTTCAGCCAGTGAAGCTCTTTGAGTACAGGGGTAATGTGATCATATTTTCTTCTGTAATGAGCCTAGCTGTTGTATTGATTATGGATTGAATACTCTTCGTTGCTACTTTAGGTAAGCTGACTAAAGACATGTTGCCATAGTCGATAAGACTTTTTTTTAATTTTTATAGTCTTTATTAGATCAAGTCCAGACATACCCTGGAAATGTTACAAAAACACGGTAAATAGTTGAACTAAAAAAGAAAACATTGAAATATATGAGAACAGAATGTTATCCGTCATAAAAGTCGTCATTGAACCTACGAAATGAGCAAATCGAGAGAGAAAAAGTTGAAAAAATATTAACCAAAATTTAAATTTAAAACAATAAAACAATCAAAAAAATAGAAAAAATAGATTAAAATAGTTAAATTTGAAAAATGAAAACTCAGCGGCAATAACTGACATCCCGTTGGCAACGCATACATAGGAAAAAAAACCTAAAACTAAGGCTGACGCAAGTGTCTTCAAGGAGTCCATTGTCAAACATCCCTCTAATAGATGTTGTTTGACGCAGAGAAGTAAAACACGTCTGTATTGTTTCTGATATCTGCGTTGACATCGTGAGGTCTCTATCCATGGATATTCCCAAGTTCCTTACAGATTTTGATGGAAGGATGTGGATCTATCTAATACACGGACAGAATAACTCGGAATATTTTTCAAATTCTGACGAGAAAAAAACCAGATCATCTCAGTCTTCTCAGTGTTGAGCTTGAGACAATTGGCTCCTATCCAAGATGCGATTTCATCTACACACTCAGACACTCTCATCTGCAATTTTTCTGTGCCTTCATTATTGCAGTGACCATATATTTGAGTGTCATCAGCATATTGATGAAATCCTAGCTTGTATTTCATAACTATTCTTTCAAGGTCTCTAATGTATAGAGAAAACAAAAATGGTCCAAGAACAGATCCTTGTGGGACACCCACTGAAGAGTCAACAAATTCCGATTTTGTCCCACTGCAGCGTACATTGAAGGATCTGTCACTTAAGTAGTTCTTGAACCATTCCAGTGTGAGACCATCAAAACCATATGTGCTTTCTAGCCGTTTCAACAAAATACTGTGGTCAACTAAGCCAAAGGCAGCTGACAGGTCTAACAGTATGAAGTGGGAAAGCTTACCATCATCGGCTGCACCAAGAATGTCTGAATACACTTTTGTGACAGCCATTTTATTGAAATGATGACGACGGTAAGTTGATCGGTGGGCGGGAAGGAAGTTTGAATTATTTAAATAGCTCATGACTCTGTTGAGAACAAGCCTTTCTGAGAGCTTCGACAAAACAGACAGATAAGAGATGGATGTCTGTAGGATGAAGCAACGTTGTGATCAAGACTTTTCAACAGTGGTGTAATCTGAGCCTAGGTTAGATCTTGAGATTAGATTAGATATTAACATTTAAGTGCTTGGAATTGAAAAGGTTCGAACGAAATCAAAGCAAGCTAATCGAATACAAACAATATGTTTTCGAAGAAAGCAAAGTATGTTTTAGATTTTTTGAGTATTCCTAGTTTTTTTATTTTATTACTTCAATATAATTATATGCAAAGCAACGAAACATGATCTGACCTTTTTTACTTTTATCTGCCAATTTATCGCAAATGGAACAACACATGTCGTTGTACCACTCACTGTAACAAAGACCAGGGTTTTTTTTAATGTGTTCCACACAATACTTCAAAACGCCAGCCACAGTAAATTTTCCTTTAAAATCCCCATAAATGCAGTTGTTTTCTGATGAATTTGTAGTCAACTCAGGGTTAATGACATTCAAAGCACGCAGATATTTCTCTTTGCCCTCAAACTTGAAATTCTCAAAATCCACTTCTTTAAGCCTCAAGCACAGTCACTCACTCACTACCAGCCCCTATCAGACCTCTTTCGAAGTACTCACCAGCAGTGGCGGGAGCCTTTTTGTTGTGAACACAGACGCCTCTCTGACACCACTTGTGGTTGCCACATGAAGTCCCGTCTAACGCTCGGTCCATTGGCATAGGTTGACACTTTTGAGTTGACGGATTTTTGCATCTCATTTCCCTGCATAGTGCCAAATCTCTATCGCCACCGCCCTGTCGTGATGTTAAATTCTTTTCTTCACTATTGAAATCTATTTAACATAAATGGAAATAATTTAATTAAATACATAAAATTGATTTCCAATTCTCATTCTAAACTCAATCTAAAGCAGAATTCTTGAAATGTTAACCAAACTCTTTACAGCGCAATGCTTTGAGCCGAGACCAACTAAAAGGCTGCACTGTTCGTCAATTTTATATTTCTGGCCTGGGATTGCTGCTAGGTAGTGTTTATTTGTACCTGGATCGAAATCATACGCGGCATTCAAAAGGCAGTTGTTGTTTTTTCTGTGGGAGTTTAATGAAGTCATGAGTTTTCGTTGGAATGTTTGTCTTCGCGCTGAACCACTCTCATAGTAGCAAACGCAACTGGCCACAGCTATCATTTCAATCGTCAGCATATAAATGACCGAGTTGATGATGTCACCACAACCACCAACCTATCAAGCTTGTAGACGTAATCTTTGAAATACTTGACTGAGCAACTGGAGAACCTTAAATTATTTTTCAAAGTTTTTATGGTAACTCTTTGTGCATTAGCAGCCATAATGTAGTTATCCGTTCCTCTGCAGCGGTTACCTGCTCCGTCGTGTAAAGCTCCAAGACTGTGTTGAGAACGTTTGTTTTTTTATAACCATGTAAAAACCTTGAATTGAAACTATTTTCGAAAGTCAAATCAATTGTTCCATTAAAAACAAGCAAGTTTATGAAAGTATCCAATCAATGGACAACATCCAAACTAATTTGTTTCATTACAAGATGATTTGAATAAAGGAGCGGATTGCACTCACTTATGGCCGATCTCATGAGCGGCAGTTCCAATGGTGGAGTACATAAAACTGGTTTTAATAATAGAGGCAGCTTCAAGGGTGCAAGACTTCCCAATCTCAGCAAGGCCCAATATACTTCTGTTCCCTGGAATGACGACGAGCTGATAACTGTGGTGTTGCATAAAAACAATTAGAACAATTTTGGAGACAAAAGATTGAAATCTAGTTGGAAAATTTGACTATAAAATTGGCCAATATTTCGGATAAGAATTTTCGCTTTTCAACCTACTACAGACTTTCAAGACAGTCACACGTGAATGCAGAAAAGCCACCTAGTAAAAAGCGCAGCTGAATCGTAGTTGGGCAGGGGGTTGGAAGGGTCTTTGGACTTTTTTCCCAACCAATTTTCAAAGTGAGTTAATGCTTTTCCCACGTTGATGGAACCATCAGATAACTTGATTGCTCTTCTTTCCGTGAAGGGAGAGTCATACGGTGTTTGTGCTATGTAGAAGCCCACCAGCCTCACATAGAACTGCATGTCTGGAGCCACAATGCTGGTGTATCTGTCGTTTATCTTCCCGAGATTGATTGAGAAATGTTTTTGTTTAACTCGAAAGATGAGAATAGTTTTAAATAACTCATTTTTAAAGTTCTTGTTTATATATTCAAATGCAATCAGATCTGTTCGGAGTAAAAAGGATATAATGATTTCTTGAAGCAACGTTGTCATGTTAACGATTTTTTGAAATACCCCGTTAATGATGTGCGCGTAGAAGAAGCGGATGTTGGAAATGGCGTCAGACTTTTTGGCGTCATCAGAGGTTTGAGAGCTTCGCACGTACCACCTATGATGATGCGAAGGGTGAGGAAAATGGTGAGAATGACGATGAGAGCTTTAAAACTGACGAAGATAATAGAGGTGAAAGATGCTATTGGAGACAGTTTTAGGGGCACATTCAAATTTGTTTGCTGAAATTTTCGAAAAGAAAGTGTCGGTGTGTGTGTGTGTGTGTGTGTGTGTGTGTGTGTGTGTGTGTGTGTGTGTGTGTGTGTGTGTGTGTGTGTGTGTGTGTGTGTGTGTGTGTGTGTGTGTGTGTGTGTGTGTGTGTGTGTGTGTGTGTGTGTGTGTGTGTGTGTGTGTGTGTGTGTGTGTGTGTGTGTGTGTGTGTGTGTGTGTGTGTGTGTGTGTGTGTGTGTGTGTGTGTGTGTGTGTGTGTGTGTGTGTGTGTGTGTGTGTGTGTGTGTGTGTGTGTGTGTGTGTGTGTGTGTGTGTGTGTGTGTGTGTGTGTGTGTGTGTGTGTGTGTGTGTGTGTGTGTGTGTGTGTGTGTGTGTGTGTGTGTGTGTGTGTGTGTGTGTGTGTGTGTGTGTGTGTGTGTGTGTGTGTGTGTGTGTGTGTGTGTGTGTGTGTGTGTGTGTGTGTGTGTGTGTGTGTGTGTGTGTGTGTGTGTGTGTGTGTGTGTGTGTGTGTGTGTGTGTGTGTGTGTGTGTGTGTGTGTGTGTGTGTGTGTGTGTGTGTGTGTGTGTGTGTGTGTGTGTGTGTGTGTGTGTGTGTGTGTGTGTGTGTGTGTGTGTGTGACCGAGAGAAAACCACGATGAATGAGGTAGGCAGAGATGAAGATTATGAAAATATTTGACCAAGGAAACAAACACGAACTTGTAGAAGATGGAGTAGTCAACTGCAACAAAAAGTTCAAGTCCCAACTTCCTCTTTCTTGTCTACAAAGTAATAACAATTATTTCATCCATGTAACCAATCGAAAGAGTTCCTTGTCAGCGCTATGAATCTATCTTTGCTTAGAATAGAAATGATTCGAAATGATTCCCATCACTCCACCAGCCCTCTTTGCCAGCTGGCTATTGACCAGCCTTTCCAAGCGAGTCATTATAGACTTTGTGCTTTCACCACTTTTTCTTCCAAGTCTGGCTTTTGTATCTAAAAAAAGGAGATATTGAATTTTTTTTGATAAGGTAGTTTATATAATTCAGTGCACATAAAAAAAGGCCTTAGTATAGGAAAGATTAATAAATTCTCAAGGATGATTGCTTCAAGCGAACAAATTTGGTGTTAAGAGAAGCAAGAACCGTTTGCATGGTCGTAACTCTCAGAAAACCTATCTTCTTCATACAGCGAGTAAAGAACTCCCTGAATGACAACCTTTGAGGTTCGAGACGAATTCAAAGGCTGCATGAAACTTTTGCAAAACGGCCTCAAAGAGTAAAAGACATTTTGGAACTCAAATGTACCTTCCTGTATGATCGTATGTGTGTGTGCATGTGTGTGACTTTACAAGCTGTTTTAACAATGGCTTTCTTGCATCTGATTGCATGTGCTTTCGAGCACACTATATAAGAATTCAGTCATTTGCGTATTCATGACTCAAACCTTTGGGCAAACCACACTCACATAGACTGTTTTGAAATTTTTGACTTTTTTGTTGATTACCACGGACATCGAGGCTCTGTGTGCTACATCGCTGTAAAGGTCCCATTCCTGTGCATGAGTGGAATGTGAATGAAAATTCATCATGATTAGCTCAGAAAAATTGGTTAATGAAATAATTAATTAAACCAAAACTACTTTTGAATGAAAAATATTTCTTATAATAAGTAATTTAAAAAAAATAAATCTTTGAAATATTTTGAAAATCACAACTTTGAAAACAAGTTAACAATTTAAAATTTCAGACATCAAAAAAAGTATTTAACGAATTAAGAAGGGAGATCAAAAGTGCAAGTTAAATGAAGCGCCATGCACCACCTCTCCATCAGGGGCTTCCCACTCCAGAGGCCTCCCTCCCTCCGACAACATCACCCTCAGATTCTCAGTCACTCGTGGCTGACGAAGCAACTTAAGCACAACTCTACCAAAGTTGCTTGGCAGTTTCATAATGATTTGATCGGGCAGGGAGTTATTCTTGCCATGCACTTTGTCGCCTGTGCCCCTTCCATGCCACTCCACAGCGCCTGTGGAGTTACGTATACCACTGGAGATTCTCAATTTCAAAATGCTTTTGAGGCGTGAGTACAACAGGATAAAAGTTGTTTCCAAGTTCAATTGTAGTTCATTCAGAGTTTGAAGCCATTCAAAGCGGTAGATAACTATGTAGACTATTTTTCAAACGAAACTACCTTCTACTTCTGGCAAAAAAATTTTGTCTTCCGCACCATCTCTTCGAGTTCTGTATTGATGATATTGATATTTCGGAATGAACTCAAATTTTAGAAAACATTCTATATTTAATATTCAGAACATAATATTTAACATTGCATGTTAGATTTTGAAATATGTGGAAAGGAACTATGGAAAGGAGGAGAAAATATTTTCACATCACGAAACCCACTTTTTTCTTCTCAATTTTTTGCATTTTTCGAGTATTTTCCTTTCGAAAAAAACGTTTGGAAGACAGAGATGGTGATCGGGGTGGAAGAGAAAGTCAGAGAGGCAAGTTCGGCTGATGTTTTTTTTTCCACTCCCCAGAGACACGTGATACACTGCGCAATCGTTTGAGTCGGGCTCACAACTGATACCATGACCACATTTTATCTCTGCGTGGTGATGTTGGAGTAAGTCGTGGGGGTGAAAAGACTTAAGTGTAGCTTTTGAATTGAAAACTTCTTTAAACTTGCTGTACATATGATTTTTGTTTAAAACTCTCCAATAATGTGTACATTGTTTTGATAAGGTCAATTTTCGCACCTTTGGAACGTTTGGAAAAGCTGATGAAGATACTGATGAAGATGACGACAAAGAAGATGGCGGCTGAAGTGAATTTGTTTGTCATATTCTCGATTTCGGAGACCCAGCTGGAAGCTTCAATGGTTTTTTATGTTTGATTATGAAAGTGATTTATATGCGGTTGATAGGTTTAGACAAAAATAAGTTTTTTACCATAAAATTGGAATTATTCACATTGTTTCCAAGTAAGAAAGCAATTTATTCAGCTAGGATTTCTGGTCTCTTACTGCTCTTCGAGTTCAAATCGATAATTTGATCATGAGAGCTTATCGAAAGGAGAAATTAACAACTAAACTTTCAAAAAAAATGCAAATAAACATTTTGTTGCTGACTCAAAAGGGGTTTTTCAAATGAAGGTGCACTTTGCTATAGTTATAAGCGTACAGTTTGCAAACTTAGTTGCCTCAAAGGCGCTTAAAATCAATCAAGGATTAAGTTGGAGAAAGGTCTTGATAAAGGTGAGTTTTTAGTATCTAACGAAATTTTAACAACGAGGTTGACGAGCGGAGGTTGTGTGAAATGTTCATTTTGGGAATTATCAGTTGCTAATAATTTGCTATTCAAAAACTAGTTTCAGTTTCAATATACTACAATACAATAAAAATACTAATATTATTATAGTGGCATTAACACCGTAGAGTTTCAAGACCCCTCATTCTAATGAATGATAAATATAGTCAATAAATCAATAATTAAGTAATAAATATATAATTAATAAATAATGAAAATCACTAAAGAAATAGATGAATTCACTGAGGTTGCGAAAAGACGGAAACGAAAGCGCAAGGTCTCATCAGATAATCCACCAGTCGAGCCGGCACAAGCTAACAAAAGAAAATTCATAAAATATATATTTATATAAATATATATGTATATAAAAATTGTATTCGTATAAGATAATGGGTTCATAGCGTCATTACCTGAATAATGTGTAATATGAGCAATTGGCTTGAAAGAGTTTCAGCTTTCTTCAATGTAATTGTTCCTTTAAAAATTCAACTTGAAATCAAAATGTTAAAAAAATTAAAAATTTTATGTTTCATTCAACTGATCTCAAAATTAGCACAAAATGTAGAGAGCTAGAATGCTATTTCAATTTGTTTGGTGATTTTATAGTTTTTTAATGTGATATATTCGTTAAGTGCCCATGTGAGATGGAATGTGAGAGAAAGCAACGAAGATTGATTTTAAAGGTAAGGTTAGGAAGATTATCAATATCAAAGTGATAGAATAAAGTTTGAATAAATGACTTGCTAAAAAAATTTAAATTCATAATCGATGAGAACGTGCAGGTTCGAAGCAGATGAGCGAGGAAGGAGAGGCAAAAACTTGTATGTGCTACCCGAATGATACTTTTGTGAAAGCTCGACCTGATTACAAAGTACAGTAGAACGAATTGACATGAACATTACGATATATTCATCTTAATAGCGCTGCCCACTTAGTTTTTGGCACTCATAAACTTTCTCGTACAACTCCTACTCTCATTTCTCTACACTGGTTGCCTCTTAAAAAAAGATACTTTTTCAAAACCTTCACTATCATTTACCTACTTAGTTGACCTTTTTGAGTTGCCTCCTCGTAACGCACTGAGATTTTCTACGTAGTCTCATTTTTTGGATACCTTCTTATAGGGCTTATTAGCTGCACTTTTCTACTGTGGCCCTCTTTCGTGGAACTCTCTTCCCTCGATCATACCTCTATTAATTCTCTACTTCCTTTCTGTAAAGCCTTTAAGATTTTGTTGTTCAAACAGTTCGTAGCAGAGCGCTTTTGAACTGTGTGGAATCAGCGCTGTACAGGTGATTAGATTAGATTAGATTAGATTAGATTAGATTAGATTAGATTAGATTAGATTAGATTAGATTAGATTAGATTAGATTAGATTAGATTAGATTAGATTAGATTAGATTAGATTAGATTAGATTAGATTAGATTAGATTAGATTAGATTAGATTAGATTAGATTAGATTAGATTAGATTAGATTAGATTAGATTAGATTAGATTAGATTAGATTAGATTAGATTAGATTAGATTAGATTAGATTAGACTAGATCAGATTAGATTAGATTAGATTAGATTAGATTAGATTAGATTAGATTAGATTAGATTAGATCAGATTAGATTAGATTAGATTAGATTAGATTAGATTAGATTAGATTAGATTAGATTAGATTAGATTAGATTAGATTAGATTAGATTAGATTAGATTAGATTAGATTAGATTAGATTAGATTAGATTAGATTAGATTAAATTAGATTAGATTAGCTTACTTAAACGGAAAATGCTTAATTATTTATAAAATTCACTAATGAGCCAGAACTCTTTCTCGAAGTTTATTTTTTAATTAAAATCACCAAGGAAATTCTATTATATTATAGTTGATTATTAAAGTTTGCTAGTTTTACTTTTCTCGTTACTCTATTCGATATGTTTTTGAATGATAATTTAGATTTTTTTGGTAAAAAAAAGTTTTTAAAAGTTTTTAAACTTTCATTTATTTTTCTTTTGAAATCGAAGATTTTTGATTTGTATTTTTTGTACTATTGTTTAATGTGTGTAAGCCGTTACTCTAATTTATTTATTTAAATTATTTTTATTAACTATTGAAAATTTAAAGTTTTAGATTTTAGTTATAAAAAAAGTTACTTTATCTAAAAGTTATAGTTTTTTCTAATTGCGAAGATTTTGAAACGATTTTTAAAAGATTTCCGAACCCACCATTTTCTTTTGAAATACAGACATTGCAGTGAAATCGTCAACCAACGCCTACATAAATACCATTTGCCAAATTAATCGACAAGAAAGTAAACAAGTGTTGAAAGGCATTGCAAAAAAATGTTGTATCCACCTGTGGATTTGAGAAATGGCTGGGGAAGTACTTCTAATGGCTTCTAATAGTACTTATGCTAAATCTGCACTTTCTTACCGTGTGCCCCTTCTATGGAACTCTCTTCCCCCCAATCTCACCTCCTATTTCTCTACTTTCATTCCGTAAAACCCTTGAAACTTCATTGTTTAAACAGTTCGTAGCAGAGAGCTCTTGAGCAGTGTAGAATCAACGCTATATAAATGATTAGCTTAGATTAGATTAGATTGAAAAAAAGACATTTCTGTAAAATCGGCTACAAGAATTCCATTTACCAACTTCAAAAACAAGAATGTAAGCGAGTGTTGAAAGCAATGCAAGGAGTTGGGGTATCCAGACAGACTTTCTTGTGAATATGGCTAAACGATGAAATAGAGAAAAAAAAGAAATAACTTTCTTATATTTGTGTTATGTGGATTCAAGATATGATTCATTTCTCACATTTTAGCTCATTAATTTGATTTAGTAGACAATTCTGTTCTTGAATTTCTTCGAACTTTATAACATTCCAGTTTTAGTTAATTTGATGAAACATTTCTCAATGGTCATTCAATATAAACTATGACTCAATTCTAAATTTTTGATATTCATTTATTTGATTCTATATTCAGTTTTTGATTTCTTGCAACAGACAATTGAAAGTTCATATGACATTCAATTATTGTTAATTTAACTTTTTTTTCATATTGATTGTTCACCATTTTTTGTGCCAGTTCCAGCGTTTGTCTGGAGTTGCTTCATTAAAGACTATAAAATAGGAAAAAAAAACTCAAATGAATGTCAAACGCTAGACAAACAGATATTGAGCTTTCTCTGAATTCACCTGCAAATGAAATTCTAAAAATTCGATCAATGAGATCAAACAAACTACCTTGTTTTCATTGAAGGCTTTAAATAACCCTTGAAACTCTTAAGACTTCAAATTTCAATTTGCCAGCTTATTTACACCACTTATTTCAAATACAAACCTATTTACGAAATATAATATACCCACTCATGTTTTTGATTCATTTTTTGCTAATTTTTGCTTCCAACTCTAAAATAATCTAATCAAGACATTTTTTGCGCGAAAACGTGTATAGCCGTTTCTCTTAGTCTGATTATTCGCCATGCTTTGTACCATTTCCAGCGTTTGTCCGAAAATGAATGAATAAAGTCTATGCTTTGTAACGCACCCTTTAGCTCTTTTTTTCATAGTCTTTATTGAATCAAATCCAGACAAACGCTGGAAATGGCACAATCATGGTGAACATTCAAAATTAAATAAAAAAATAAATCAACAATAACTGAATGTCATAAGAATTGTCAAGTGTCTGTTGCAAGAGATCAACAAATGACTATAGAATTAAACTTATAAATGTCAAAAATTTAGAATTGAGTCATAGTTTATATAGAATGACTATTGAAGAATGTTTCATCAAATTAACCAAAACTGGAATGTTGAAAGGTTCTAAGAAATTCAAAAGCAGAATTGTCTATTAAATCAAATAAATGAGTCTTAAAATTTGAGAATTGATTCATATCTTAAAACCACCTAACCATCTATTGCAGAGTTATTTCAAGTTATTTCTTTTCTTTTATTTTCCTTTTCAGCCATTTCTCATATTCACAAGGAAGTTTGTCTGGATACCACAATTCCTTAAGATGCTTTCAGCACTTGCTCACTTTTTTTAAGTTGGTAAGCGGTATTCTTGTAGCCGATTGGTTGACGATTTTACAGTAATGTATTTTTTTTCCTCAGCCATTTCTCAAATTCACAAGTCCGTCAGAATACCACACATTTTTGCAATGCCTTTTAACACTTGTTTACTTTTTTTTTGAGTAATTTGTCACAGTATTTATGTAGGCGTTGGTTGACGATTTAACTGCAATGTCTGTATTTCAAACGAGAAAATGGCGAATTCGGAAATCTCTTCAAAATCTTTTCAAAATCTTCGTAATCAGAAAAAACTATAACTTTTAGATAAATTATTTTTTTCATAACTAATATTTGAAATTTTAAATTTCACTAAAAATAAGTTTAAATAAAGAAAACTAAAGTAACGGCTATACACGCTTTCGCGAAACCGGAAGCTCTATATTCAAAAGCACTCCCTTGGAAACGGTTCTACTCGCTGTAGGCTACTAGAGGACTGAACACGCTAGGACGGCGTCTATACCTTAATTGAGTCACCTCGTTCAAAACTCATACCTGGTTTCACCCGATCAAACTTTATAGCGGAGTAGGCCAATCATTATGCAACAGGCGCAGAAGTGTTGAACACAAAATAACCATATATGGCCGTTACTTTAATTTTCTTTGTTTAAACTATTTTTATTACCTATTTTAAATTTAAAGTTTTAAATATTAATTATAAATAAATTAATTCACCTAAGAGTTAAATTTTTTTCTGATTACGAAGGTTTTGAATAGATTTTAAATAGATTGCCTAATCCGCCATTTTTTCGTTTGAAATACAGGCATTGCAGTGAAATCGTCAACCAACGCCTACATAAATACTGTGACAAATTACTAAACAGAAAATAAATACTGCCCGCCAAGAAAGTAAACAAGTGTTAAAAGGCATTGCAAAAATGTGTGGTATTCTGACGGACTTGTGAATTTGAGAAATGGCTGAGGAAGAAAAATACATTACTGTAAAATCTTCAACCAATCGACTACAAGAATACCGCTTACCAACTTAAAAAAAGTGAGCAAGTGTTGAAAGCATCTTAAGGAATTGTGGTATCCAGACAAACTTCCTTGTGAATATGAGAAATGGCTGAAAAGGATAATAAAAGAAAAGAAATAACTTGAAATAACTCTGCAATAGATGGTTAGGTGGTTTTAAGATATGAATCAATTCTCAAGTTTTAAGACTCATTTATTTGATTTAATAGACAATTCTGCTTTTGAAATTTTAGAACTTTTTAACATTCCAGTTTTGTTTACTTTGATGAAACAATCTTCAATAGTCATTCAATATAAACAATAAATTTGATTCTATAGTCAGTTTTTGATCTCTTGCAACAGACACTTGACAATTCTTATGACATTCAGTCATTGTTGATTTTAGTTTTTTTCTTTCATTCTGGTTGTTCACCATGTTCTGTGCCATTTCATAAAAACTATAGAAAAAAATTATTATTATAATTGAGAAATGTTTCATGTTACAGAAAATGTCACAAAAAAATGACAGTAGAACAAAGAAAAATTGTCACAAGAAGTCCAGGTGCACAGATAAGAAAAAAAATTACTACAAAATCAAAATATGAAAATAAAAAAATTGAATATAAAAATTGCTTTAATTACATTCAATAACTATTGAAGAATGTTCCATTCTTGTGAGATGAGCCCGATGTAGGAGTCAAAGAGCATTTCTTATCCATTTTCCTTTCAGCCATATTCCATTGTCACAGAAAAGCCCTCGGTTGAAGATTTCAGCCTACTGTTACTCATTTCAAGCAAAAAATGGCTGATGCATTTTTAACTCTACTCTAATCTTATCAAGAAAGTTGTACCTGTGCTGACATTGCACTGTATTCAAGGTGTAACATTGAAGTGGCGTGGAAGGGGCTGTGGAGTTTCAAGAAATTCGTATGCAAAGAATCCACTACTCCACTTGAAAGAGACTAGGTATGGCTTTAAAAAGCGGCAACTCAATTAAAGTACAGACACCGTCCTAGAGTGTCCAGTCCTCTAGTAGCCCACAGCTAGTAAAACCGTTTCCATGGGAGCGCCTTTGAGCATAGTGCTAAGGTTTAACATTATGATGTCAACGCAGATATCAAAAACAATACAGATGTGTTTTACCTCTCTGCGTCAAATAAGATCCATCAAGGGATGTTTGACAATGGACTCCTTGAAAACACTTGCATCGGCCTTAGTTTTAAGTCGTATTGACTATGGCAACATGGCTTTAGTCAGCTTACCTAAGGTAGCGACGCAGAGTATTCAATCCATAATCAATACAACAGCCAGGCTCATTACAGGAGTAAGAAAATATGATCACATTACCCCTGTACTCAAGGAGCTTCACTGGCTGAAAATTGATGAAAGGATCGAGTACAAAGTTGCTCTGCAGATGTATAAGTGCTTGTCCAACGAGGGTCCTGCGTATCTGACACGTGACCTAGTTCCAGTTGCTAGTCTGCCGGAAAAACAGAGACTGAAATCGGCTAAGTCAAAGGACGCTGTTCCCAACAAGCACAAGCTAAAATCATTGGGATTAAGCAGGTTCAGCGTCAGCGGACCTAAGTTGTGGAACAACCTGCCTAACAGCTTAAAATCTTCAAGTTCAACAAAATCATTTTGTAGATCTCTGAAGACTTACCTATTCAATAAATCATTCCCTCCATCATAATAATAATACTGGTCTTTTTTTAAAATAATTTATTTTTATTTTCATTTATTTACTTCTTTTATTTAATTTTTAATTTTTCACAATGGTTTTAATAATAGACGTTTTTGAGTGGCCTCGAAACTCTACGGGGTTAATGCCACTATAATAATATTCGTTTTTTGTATTTTATTTGTATTTGTATTTGTATTATGCAACACTGTTACCATTGCTAACTATAAACGTACATAATGCGGGCGTCGAAATGATGCAATTGTTGGTTGAAGAACGACAAATTATCAACAAAACAACACTCCAAAGCTGTTGTCTCGGAGAGTTTGCCGCTTTGATGCTTTGAGAGTTAGTCACCTTTTGGAGGAGTTTATTTACATTCGTAATTTCTATATACACAAATAAGTGGAAATAGATTGTTCAATTCCCATTCGACTCATAGTTTCCATCGCTTCCAACGATTAACTTGTTCAATAATTTATCCCCTTGCGATGCACTTGAACAACCTTCCACACGTTCTATCTCAAGAATTGGTTTTCCGCCAAAAAAACGCAAGCATTAAATTAATGATAACTAAAAAAGTATTAATACTGTTAATAATAATAATAATAATAACAGTAATAATGAGCAGTAGTAATGAAGATGAGTTTAATTTTTGCATGACACTTTTCCAAAATCAGTTAAATGTAAATTTGTGTTAAAAATCCCACATTTGATAAAAAAATATTTTAGATGATCTATAAATAATATTAAAATTATTTTTGAATTAACTCTGAAAAACTGATTCAACCAAATGTATTAGTATTGTACTATAGTATAGCATAGTATAGTATATATAATGATGTGGGGCTGGACAGAGTTGCAATAGAAGAAAAAAATAGTGAATAATCAGTAGGATTTACCGCTTTACAAACATGAAAAAAATGCGATTTCAGTTAATGTTTAATATTATTCATTATTGAATGAGCTATTGTTAACCAATATATGAATTATTAATGGATATCCTTGAGGGTATAAGCTAAATAACAAGCTAGCTTAGTTGGTTCATAGGAGAGAAATTTCAAGAAATGTTTTTTTTTTGGTGTTAATTTTCCAATCATTTCAGATACACACAAGCAAACGATGTCGTAATGAAGAATTGATTTTAATTTTCTTGAAAATAATTTTAAATTGGCAGCGCAAATGCCACAAACTCTTCGAAGTGCTTCACGGCGACAACTCCATCACACAAATATTAATCATAAACATATATAAACCCATAAATAAAATCATAAATAAAACCAAAAATTCAATCAAATTAACGAAAAAAGTAAAAAGTTATGTTAAGTTGAGTTTACTTTTAAGTGACTTGAGCTTATTGACTACGTAGATCTCAAGGACGTCTGCGCACTTGAAGAAGGCAGTGTTTTTGGCGTTGTAGTAGCGGCAGTTGTCGAAGATACGCATGACGTCACCAACGAACTGGCCAAGGTGCACGTACCTGCGACACCTCACCTTGTTCTCGATGGTGGAAAGGTCTGTGGTGGTGGTGGTGGTAGAGGAATGGTGAGTGGCTGGTGGTTGATTAATTGATAGTGGAATGGTGGGTGGTTGGAGATGAAACGAAAGTAAAAGATGGTGGTTGGATGGTGGTAGTGATTGATTGATTTTTAGTTGATTTATTCGTGTTTGATTGGTTAAACGGTAGTTGGTGGTGGCTGGTTTGTGTTCGATTGGTGGAATGAAAAGTGATAAAGTGGAGAGAGGGTAGTGGAAAGAAGGTAGAGAAGAGTGAAGGAGCGGAGAGTGGTGGAATAAGAAATAGAGAAGAGTGACCACTACGTCACCCTCAATACCCATAGGATCCTTGATGATGTTGTAGTAGTCTGCCACCTGGTCAGGGTCCACTGGATGCAGGAACGGCCATGCACTTTTGTGTACCTTGTTATGGTTATTAATATTATTAGTATTAGTAGTACTGGTAGTAGTAGTAGTGATAACAAGAGTAATAGCCGGAAGAGTAGTAGTAGTAGTAGTAGTAGTAGTAGTAGTAGTAGTAGTAGTAGTAGTAGTAGTAGTAGTAGTAGTAGTAGTAGTAGTATAGTAGTAGTAGTAGTAGTAGTAGAAGTAGTATAGTAGTAGTAGTAGTAGTAGTAGTATAGTAGTAGTAGTAGTAGTAGTAGTAGTAGTAGTAGTAGTATAGTAGTAGTAGTAGTAGTAGTATAGTAGTAGTAGTAGTAGTAGTAGTAGTAGTAGTAGTAGTAGTAGTAGTAGTAGTAGTAGTAGTAGTAGTAGTAGTATAGTAGTAGTAGTAGCAGTAGTAGTATAGTAGTAGTAGTAGTAGTAGTATAGTAGTAGTAGTAGTAGAAGTAGTATAGTAGTAGTAGTAGTAGTAGTAATATAGTAGTAGTAGTAGTAGTAGTAGTAGTAGTAGTAGTAGTATAGTAGTAGTAATATAGTAGTAGTAGTAGTAGTAGTAGTAGTAGTATAGTAGTAGTAGTAGTAGTATAGTAGTAGTAGTGGTAGTAGTATAGTAGTAGTAGTAGTAGTAGTAGTAGTAGTAGTAGTAGTATAATAGTAGTAGTAGTAGTAGTAGTAGTAGTAGTAGTAGTAGTAGTAGTATAGTAGTAGTAGTAGTAGTAGTAGTATAGTAGTAGTAGTAGTAGTAGTAGTAG
>OX387254.1:4549287-4551787 GCA_947562095.1 Branchellion lobata | reverse complement strand
AATATACACAAAAAATTTTAAAAAAACGAGTATAAAAAATAAAAATAAATTAATTAAAAAAAAAATAAATAAAACAATTGAACTGATGTTATGCAGCAGACACCTTGCCAGTTCGTCCTTCTCTTCGAGACTCAGACCGCCTTGAGAGGAAGAAGAGAAGGAGGTGGTCTTGCAGGCGGCCAGAGAAGTCCTTCTGCACCTGCTTCTGCCCTTGATGCCAACCCTCTCCGAGCCCCTTTGAACCACCAACTTCTGCATCGTCACCAACTTTTCTCGCACGCCTGGATCTTTGTTCTGACTCAAGGCCTGGTTGACAGCTGGTTGGGGTTGTTGCTTTTATTTAGTGTGATGTTGTTTTGTTAGTTCAAGCACCTTAAAGTTGTTTCGATGTGTTGTAGTTAACTGTGGAAAGCACAGCGGTTTGTCGTAAAAGACTTTTAGGTAATAGCAGGCTAGGCATCTAAGCCAGAGATGTTCAGCTGATTTGACCTCTTACTCATAGAGTCGACAGAGACCGGACTCTATTTTCTCTGTGAAGTGCAAAAGACTTGGGTGGTGCCAGCTTCTGACGAGATCAGTTACTTCTGTCTTAGTGTGATTTAAATCCCGATGAATTACCGCTTTTATGGTATTCGGTTCCAGACATGGTTTGGCAAATTGGGATAATATGGATCTCCGCTTAGCTTCTGCGTCTGCCAGTTCATTGCCCCAAAGGTTACAGTGTCCAAAAACCCAGACTTGTTTAACTTCTTAAAGCAATAAAACCTGGCGACAAACCATTGGAAAGTGACCATGGCCGGGTCAGTTTGGTGTGGGTTGCCGAAATACCCGGGAAGTGCAATCTTCGAAACAAACCTGTTCGACCATATCATAAGCTTTGCTGGAGTCGAACAGGGTCAATTCTGTTTGTAGCCTCTCTAACGAATGGAATCCGTCAAAAATTTGTTTTGATAGGTGGAAGCATTGGTCAACTGTACTTCGACCCTTCCGGAAACCAGCTTGCCAAGTGCTCAGCAGAAACTGCTCTTCAAGCCACCATGAGAGACGATTCACAATCATTCTCTCAAGTAGCTTGCAGATCGTTGAAGTGATGGCGGTAACTGTCTACCGACCGTGGGTCCTTATCTTTTTCGAGAAACGGGACGATGACTGCGTCCCTCCAAGACTGTGGCATCAGCCTTCGAGCCAACTGTGGTTAAATATTTTGAGCAATTCTACTTCAACGCCGGCTGAGAGGTGTTTGAAGAGGTCTGGTGATATCTCATCGGGACCTGCTGTTTGCCCATTTTGATCTGCATGGAAGCAGCCTGGAGCTCATAAAAGACTACTCCTAGTGGTTGATTAGGGGCGATATTCAAAGACATGCCCAAGATCTACCACAACTGCCCTCAAAAGATAAGACTAAAAGTTCAAGACTGGATGAACCCCTTCAGCCATTAAGAAAGTGAAGGGAGTGGGAAGGGGAGTAACGTTTTGCATGAGACAAATTTTCAATTTAAAACTTTAATCTAAAAAAAAAGAAATTTTTATTCAAAAATTTAATAATTTAATGAAATTGTCAATAACTTCACTAACCGAACTGCAGAATTTCAGGAGTGAGTGAAAAATTTTGAGATTGTTGCTGGGACGAAAATGGTGATTGGATGGATGTTCTGGTCGTTGTGAGGTGGGGCAGTGATTGGGTGAAGAAGGTGGACTTGGTAGGAGTGCCGAAGGGCCTGGGAGGCGATGAAGAGGCTGGTGCGTGATCCTCTTGGGAAAAGAGCACGGCAGGCATGGAAGAGTCGAAAGTGGAAATGACAATTTGAGGACCTAAGACGTAAGTGGTGAATGCTTCGGTAGGTTGAGAGATGGTGGCAGTGGTGGCAAGGTGAGTGGTGGAAGAGATGAGAACTGAAGCATTGTTAGTGGTAGAAGGAGAGTTGCTGGGAGCAGGGAGAGAGGTGATAGTGGTGGTGTTGATGGTTGAAACTGTGGCGATGTGGATGTTGCCGTTGGGAAGTTGAATGATTTGCTGACCTTCAAAATCATAATAGTAGATAATGATTAAAATTAAAATAAAAATATATTAGATACTAATGAGGAACCTATCAATAGTTAACTTGTTGATACTATTTTTGAATCAAAAAATTATGTTGAAATTTTTAAACATCTAAATATATAAATACGTAGATGTATACAAATTAACGAATAAATAAATATATAAATAAATAAATGAATAAATATATATATAAATAAATATATAAATATAAATAAATAAATAAATAAATTAGTTAAGTTACAGATAACTATAAAATAAATTAATTAGAAAAATAAAAATAAATAAATGAATCAGCAAGGACTCGGAGCAGATAGGGGCACCCACTGGGAGAGAGTCCATGCATTTCGTAGTGGCCGTCAGGGGCCTGCATGATCGACACGTTTGCAAAGTCGTCTGCTGGTCCTATACAGGCGGGAAGAATGGCTTGCGGTGGCTTCGTGAAGGCCATGGATTTGTCAC
>OX387254.1:4539287-4546787 GCA_947562095.1 Branchellion lobata | reverse complement strand
CCGGTGCTGATAAAGTGGAACCAGGGAGTTGGTTATGAAAACCAAAAGACTAAAACTCGTCCAAACTACCACAAAGCTAACTGGGCCAGGTTTCAAGAAATTGTCATGGAGTCCCTCACTGAGCTGGCTGCTGAAGAGGTTCCCTCGAAGAAGCTCTTCATCTTCACAGAAGCTTTGAAGAAAGCAGCCTCAATGACCATACCGCTCAGAGTTCTCAGGACAAATGAAACTCCTTACACGAACGACGAAATCAAGTGTCTCATGAAAGAGCGCAATCGACTTCGTCGCACAGCATGGTTGCAGAAATCCAAAGAAGTGGCAGAAAAGGTGGAAGAAGCAAAGCGCATGTCCTGGCGCAACCACCTTGAAAAGATAAAAGAGGGAAAAGACGCGAGGTTAGCGTGGCGGACAGTTCGGGGCCTCAAGAATAAAGAGCAACAGCCAACAGGAAAGGCTTTGCAATATAAAGGCCGACTGTACCACCGTGATCAGGCCAAAGCGAACGCTTTTATACAAGAGTATGCCAACGTTAGTAGCAGGACTAGCGACCGAGTGAGCAGACTGGCAGTCAAGCAACATCGACAGGATATGCAATCCCTGTTGAGATGCCCTAGACGTACCCCAGAACAGGCTTTCCACCAGGACGAGCTCCAGAGTGCCCTTAAACAGATCAAAGTGGGAAAAACGGCGGGTCCAGATGAAATAGCACCAGACCTTCTCAAGCACCTTCCGGCCGACGTGGAGGTAGAACTACTCAAAATTCTTAATCACAGTTGGCTCGAAGGCTGGTGCCCTCAGTCTTGGCGGGACGTGGTCATCATCACGTTTCTCAAAAAAGATAAGGACCCACAGTCGGTAGACAGTTACCGGCCGATCACCCTCACATCAACGATCTGCAAGCTACTTGAAAGAATGATCGTAAATCGTCTCTCATGGTGGCTTGAAGAGCATTCCTTGCTGAGTCCATGGCAAGCCGGGTTCCGGAAGGGTCGAAGCACAGTGGACCAATGCCTCCGCCTATCACAACACATCTCTGACGGATTCCAGTCGTCGGAGAGGCAACCGACAGAAATGACCCTGTTCGACTTCAGCAAAGCCTATGATAGGGTCTGGAGAACAGGTCTGCTGCAAAAGATGCACCTTCTAGGTATCCCGGCTCGCTTCCTGGTGTGGATCAATTCGTGGCTGACGAACCGACAAGCCCGCGTCAGGGTCAATGCCAAGGTTGGGCGATCGAGAACTTTCAAGGAAGGTCTCCCACAAGGATCAGTTTTGTCCCCCTTGCTCTTCGTCATATATATTAATGATCTCCCCATGCAATTTGAAGATACAACCCTCGTGAGTGCCTATGCCGATGACCTGGCGATTGCATGCAACGGAAGGAGTAAAATAGATATGACAAAGAAGCTCCAAAAAGAAGTTGACAAGGTAGTGAAGTGGAGTGATGATGCCCGTCTCACACTTAATACAAACAAGTGTTTGTATCTCACATCTCACCCCACTGGAAGCAAGATACAAGACCCTGCCACTTCTTAAGGCGGATAGTTGGCTACAACAGGCTGACACTGACCCCCGGAGACTGACCTTGGACCGACAAGCTCCTCAAAGACTGGTAAAAAAAGATTGGCGGGGATTGACCACGCCGGTTTTAAGGGAACTTAATTTTTTCTCTCAACACCAAACCGGCGAAGCGAGGCTCCCACCCCCTTGGGACCGCCCACCCCCAGCCCCCATCTACATGACACCAGCGAGCAAGTCGATGCCTCAAATCGTCCAACTGGAAAAAGCCCAACGAACCATCGAGGAAGTAGGTCATAACGACCTCCAGATCTACACTGATGGTTCTACGACAGATGGCACCAGAAACGGTGGAGCTGGCATGATCATAGCCGGAGACAAAAAAGTCCTCCACCGATGGCACGCACCTACAGGGGTGCGCAGCAGTTCCTACTCGGCGGAGAAACAGCGCTAGAAGCTGCTTTGAAGTGGCTAGAGAGTGAAAATGATTGGCACAAGGCGGTCATTGTCTGTGATTGCAAATCCCTAGTGGAAGCCACAGGCAACCCACACCAAACCGACCCGATCATCGTCACCTATCAACGCTCCATCGCCAGAATCACTCGTTCCAAAGAACTACTCATTGTCTGGGCCCCCGGACACTGTAACCTTTGGGGCAATGAGCTGGCGGACTCAGAAGCCAAGCGGGGATCCACTTTACCACAACCGGCCGAGCGGAACTTAGACCAAAAGACCAGGAAAGCGGTGATTCATCGAGAAGACAGACCACTCTCGAGCAGCCATCACCGTTTCTTGGACTTATACACCACTAACACAAACCAAATCAAGGAGAACACCCTTAACAAGGCAGAACTGACGGATCTGGTCAGGTTCCGAAGCGGACACCACCCAAGTCTCCGCCGATGGCTGCACCTCACAGGAAAAGCGGATTCAGACCTCTGTCGACTCTGTGAGGAAGAGGTCGAATCAGCCGAACACCTCTGGCTCAATTGCCCAGCTTTCGCAAGGGCCCACTTCTGCCACAACATCGGGACCTCCTATGATGAACTTTTGCGCCTTCCACAACCAGCTTTAGCGCATCTGAGTACTATCCTCAGGCGCTTAAGATAAACAACAACAACAATAACAACAACAAAAACAAAAACAACAAAACAAAAACAACAAAACAAAAAAACGACAACAGACACACCAAAAACACTCCCACCACCACCAACAACAACGAAAGCAACAAGGGGCAAAGAGCTGGCAGACGTAGAAGCCAAACGCGGTTTCACTTTACCCCATCTGTCGAGCTGCGCCTGGACTCGAAGACCACGAAGGCGGCAAGTCGTCGGGAAGACAGACTTTTTCCGAGTAGCCACCATCACTTCTTGGATCTTAACACCAACACTATAGACCAAGAAAAGTACCCCCAAAAAGGCAGAACTGACCGACCTAGTCTGGTTTTGAAGCGGGTCTCGATGAGATAGCACAAGACCTCCTGAAACAGCTCACAACCAACGTGGAAGCAGAATAACCCTAAGCAACAGCAACGAAAATAAGAACAACAGCAACGGCAACAGCAGCAAAGACAACAACACCAACTTCGCGTCAAAGGACTTGACCTGCCACAGCTCCAGACTGCCTTCCATGCACCACTCCTCCACCACACTCGGCTCCTTCAGACACGCCACGTCGGTCTTTCGTCGCTGTCGCAAGCCACTTCGTTGCGACGTGTACTTGTCTGTGGTGGCAGGAAGTTCCATCCAGTCAACTCTTGGTCATGTCGTTAGCATTATTGCTATAATTTATATCATTATTATTACTTTTATTAATTGTAAAATTAGCAGCGATATTATCATTAATATTATTAGTATATTTATTATCACTGTTATCATTAGTACCATTGATATTATCAGAATTATTGGAAACATTACTATCATCAGTAGCATATAAGCCTCTCTTGCTTGCCCTGGCGCTTTTAGAAACTAGAATTGTTATCATCATAATCATAATCATCATCATCAGCATCATTATCATCATCATCATCATCATCATCATCATCATCATCATTATTATCATCATCATCATCATCATCATCATCATCATCATCATCATCATTATTATTATTATTATTATTATTATTATTATTATTATTATTATTATTATTATTATTATTATTATTATTATTATTATTATTATTATTATTATTATTATTATTATTATTATTATTATTATCATCATCATAATCATCATCATCATCAGCATCATCATCAGTATCATCATCATCGCATCAGCAGCAGGCACCAGCGACGGCCTTGGAGTGGTTGCTGAGGGTGATGGGGATGACGATCTTTCTGACTAAGAACTCACTCCGCATGCCGTCAGGCGTCAAATGGCGCCTCTGGAGCAGTTCGGTGGTGGTGATGGTATGTTCCAGTGTGGCAGTGTGAATGAAGGAGGGAGGACATTTGGCCCACAAGCCCTCCCACCGAACCACCGACCACAACACTCGTATTTGTGTGGCGATACATGAGAAACTTGTCGCCGTCTGTGGTGTGGTGTGCTGAGCGATAGTGTGGGAATGTGGTTAGTGGTGGTGTGGGTTGTGTGGTGGGATGATAAGTGGTGGAATGGTGTGGTAAGGGGTGGTGTGGTTAAGTAGTAGTGTGAGGATGTAGTGGGGTATTGCGGGCAGTGAGATGGTGGTGTTGTGGCGTGACGAGTCATGAAGGGCACACCTGGGTGCGGTAGTGCCATGCGGTTTTGAAAAAAGGCCTGGGGGAAGGGTAGGGCCAATTGACATTGGTGATTTTGCAGTTGTAATTAAAGCCGTCCACTTCGCCTCTTGCGCCCCTCCTGCCCAGCCTGGCTACCACGGCCCTCTCGAGAAAGAAGATGTTGTCCCTGCCTTTGAACCTCCAATTGTGAGGCCGCAACACTTGCCGCCACTCATATGAGATGTTGTCGTTGTTGTTGTTGTCATTGTTTTCGTCGTCGTTGTTGTTGTTGTTGTTGTCATTGGTGTCGTCATTTACTGTGTTTTCATTTTTCTGATCATCTTTAGACTGATGTTGCAGCAAGTTCTTCGAGCCGCCGAAAGAAGCATTCAACCACGCACTCTTTACGCCTGCATCTGACGCGCAGTTGTTGTTTGTGGCGCAATTGTTGTTGGTGGTGGCGGCGTTGTTTCTTGGTTGTTTGAAAGTGGACAGACAGGTGTTTCTTGGTTGTCTGGAAATAGACAGACAGGTTTTGGAGCAGGTGTTGTTGACGTTGAAAAGCATCAGCTGCAAGTCGCACGTGACTTCCCTGCTGAGTGACGGCTTCGAATCACGTGACGTGAAGATGTCATACAGCGCTTGTAGCTTTTTGTTCTTTATCAAGTGACCAAGATGGTTCGAGTTGAAAGTTGTGGTGTTGGTGTTGAAAACGGGACTAGTGTCGAATGGAAGGTTCGTGTGACTGTTGAGTTCACTATGAGGAATGGTAGGTTTAAGGGTTCTTTGTGCCTGTAAGCAAGCATCAAATGGTTTGGATGCTTGTGTGCTAGTTGTTTCAGTTAGACTCGGTGTTTGAATATTGCTGGATGCTTCAAGAAAGGCATTAAAATGGTGAACAGATGATGATGATGATGATGATGATGATGATGATGATGATAATAATAATGATGATGATGATGACGATGATTGCGGTGGTAGTGGTGATGAGGATTGTGGTGGTAATGATGATGATGACGATGATTGCACTGGTGGTGAAGATGAAGATGATGATTGTGTTGGTAATGATGATGATGACGGTGATTGTGGTGGTGGGGGTGATGATAATGATTGTGGCTGCTGCATTGGATGACTTCCTCGCTCGACGGTGTCATTGCTCATTTTAAAATCCATGATGTCAACTTGGTTGTCATTTGGAAGATCTTTGCGACTCTGCTTGCAAAGGCATGAGTAGCAGGATGAAGATGCGTCACAGCTGCTCGAGTAGCAGCAAGGCCCCTTGGCAACGTGCTGAGGTGGTGCCTCCCAGGCCTCTAAGAGAGCCTCCAAGCGCGCCTTGAGAGCTATCTCAGTTCTCAGCTGCTGAAGCCTCTGCGCCAACAAGGCATCGAGGAGGCAAGAAGACTGTTGGACGTGAGGGTGGTAGAACTCTCGGGCACCTTTGTTGTTGGCGACGTTGCTACAAGTTTCCTCTTTGACAAGCCCTTTGACACTCATGCCACACAGAGCTGCACTAATGTCATGATTGTAGGTGTCATTTTGAATGCTCAAATTCCTCAAGTCTTTGTACACGTGACCTGGGAGCAAGAACATCTGCGTGGTGATAAGGATAAGTAATGAATTTTTTTGCATAATAAATAATAATAATCGAAAAAAAAGTCTTATTCTTATTATTATTGAAAACAATTATAAATATAATTTTCTAAGCGCCCAGACAAGCGAGTGAGTAAGGTAATTCTTGACGCTGTGATTCCTGCCTTATTGAAATGATTGCAATTGAGTGCATGCATCAGTGTTGAATGATATCGGTGAAAGAGGGTGGTATGCCTGGTGAGCTGTGGTTTGTGCTTGTGTGAGCAAGTCAAGGAAGCGGTAAGTAAGGAAGAGGTTAACTTTGTTTTGACACCCCGTTCGTTTCAACACAATTATTAATCGTAAAGGTTTCCGAGCTGCCAAACAAGAAACCTCCACAAAAAGGTACACTCCTCCTCAACGACACCTTCTCAACAGCAACACCTCGTCAACAACAAAACCTCCTCACCAACCTCGTCAACAACAACAGCACCTTTTCATGCAGAAGTTTTTCCTCCTCGTCATCGGTGTGGTACTCCTTGTAGTCCACCCGCATGCGACTGCGCGCCCTCGAGCGGAAGGCTCTTGTTTGCACTCTTCCATTCGCTTGAGTGGCAGTAGTGAGGTGGAGAATGGTGGTGGAAAAAGAAAATGGCAAAAACTTGTGGGAAGGAGCGAAGTGAGAAAGATGAAAAAAAAGAGAAGCAAGAAGATGAGAATGAGGGGGAAGAAAAAAAGAGAAAAAAAGGAAAGAAGTAAAAGAAAAAAAGGAGAAGGAAGAGGAGAAATAGCAGAAAGAGAAAAAGAAGAAGGATTTGGAAGAAAAGAAATAATAAAGATAAAAGGAGAAAGATGGGAAGAAAAAGAGAAGGAAAAAAACTTACAAAAAGAGGGACCTCCCTCCTGTTGTTCCTTGTTCTCAGCCGAGCATTCCACCTGCATTTTGTCAACACCACATTGTTCCTTGCGAACTGCCCTTCGGAGCACTCTTGCCACTTGCAACAGACCCACTGAAGAGGCTGGTTTGTGCCTCGTGGTGCGACCCGTCCTCACCCACCCCCAGCCCCCTCCCCCAAAGATTCGGTACTCCTCCCCCCTTTGCTTCCACAGCTGAGTGTAGTGTTGAGTACACAAAATATATTACAATAATAGCCATTATTACTATTGTTACAAAATATACTCATATAGCCAGTTATCATAAAGTTTGAGTTTTACTATTTTATTGGTGATCCAAGATTATGGAAGATCATGAGGATTATGCAAGAGCATAATGATTATGCAAGATTGCTGACATACTTGATGCTTCACACCAAGGGTGAACTTGACACATGAATTCCTGACATAGTCGACGTCATCCCACCTCACCCTTTTCCTCTTCCCCTCCTCCTTCTCATTCAGGCATGACCGACGAAGGTGGGTGTGGCCTGTGAGGAAGCTTGTCGTGAAGGTTTGGAAGGCCTCCAAAACGTGGAAATGTAAAGAAATACTTATGAATAAAAATACCATGGTATCCCAACTTGATATAATATTTCGTTGATTAATCCACAAACACCCACCCACCAAATCCTTCATTCCACACGTGATTGAAGACGACGGGTTTGATGGAAGCTTGCAGAGCGGTGAGGCAGCGACTGAAATAAGAAATAGTGCAGCACTGCTGCACCTTCTGAAGCCACGCAGATCGGTGGCGAGGCCAGTTGGGGTGGCTCAA
>OX387254.1:4504287-4534287 GCA_947562095.1 Branchellion lobata | reverse complement strand
GAGGAGGAGGAGTGTATGAGGAATGGTAGCGTTGGAGGAGGAGGAGTGTATGAGGAATGGTAGCGTTGGAGGAGGAGTGTATGAGGAATGGTAGCGTTGGAGGAGGAGGAGTGTATGAGGAACGGTAGCGTTGGAGGAGGAGGAGTGTATTAGGAATGGTAGCGTTGGAGGAGGAGTGTATGAGGAATGGTAGCGTTGGAGGAGGAGTGTATGAGGAATGGTAGCGTTGGAGGAGGAGTGTATGAGGAATGGTAGCGTTGGAGGAGGAGGAGTGTATGAGGAAAGGTAGCGTTGGAGGAAGAGTGTATGAGGAATGGTAGCGTTGGAGGAGGAGGAGTGTATGAAGAATGGTGGCGTTGGAGGAGGAGTGTATGAGGAATGGTAGCGTTGGAGGAGGAGGAGTGTATGAGGAATGGTAGCGTTGGAGGAGGAGGAGTGTATGAAGAACGGTAGCATTGGAGGAGGAGGAGTGTATGAAGAATGGTAGCGTTGGAGGAGGAGGAGTGTATGAAGAATGGTAGCGTTGGAAGAGGAGGAGTGTATGAGGAATGGTAGCGTTGGAGGAGGAGGAGTGTATGAAGAACGGTAGCATTGGAGGAGGAGGAGTGTATGAAGAATGGTAGCGTTGGAGGAGGAGTGTATGAGGAATGGTAGCGTTGGAGGAGGAGGAGTGTATGAGGAAAGGTAGCGTTGGAGGAGGAGGAGTGTATGAGGAATGGTAGCGTTGGAGGAGGAGGAGTGTATGAGGAATGGTAGCGTTGGAGGAGGAGTGTATGAGGATTGGTAGCATTGGAGGAGGAGGAGTGTATGAGGAATGGTAGGGTTGGAGGAGGAGGAGTGTAAAAATAATGGACACAAGATAAAAAAGCTGAGTTTGTCATGGCAGTTAGGAAATGGAGGAGGAACGGGACCGTTATATAGAAGGTACTAAGGATATTTGATAAAAAGGTTGTGGTGAATAGTCAGAAAGGAATCAGTGTGGTAGGCACCATTAAGAAGGATGTGAGTGAAAAAGTTCACAAAAATTCAATAACAGGAAAAGTAATGAAACTGAGCAAATGAGGAAAGGTGGAATGAAGATGATGATATAGGTAGCAAAAAGACAAGCTTCGTGCTGGGAAAATTAAAGTAAAGTATTTTCTTTTATTATATAAATAGGAAAATGTAGATTAGAAAGAAATTTTTATATTGAATAAACTAATAAACCATTCAGTGATGAATGAGAAATAATCAATTAGGAGACAACTTTGTTGAAACAAGAAAGCATACTTGTGGCACACTCTGCACTGGTCTTCGTGCACAAAAAGTTCTTCAGTGATGATGTCATTTCGTATGTCTGGTGAGGAAAGGGCCAAGTCACTCAAACATTGAAGGACTTCAAGGCGTTCCGCAATGGAGCTTTGTGGGTAACTGGTGTGTTCAAGAGCACCCAGAGGTTTGTCAACATCGAGTCTACTGCTTAAGTAAGCACGCACCACCTCATACCACGTGAGGTAATCAATGTTGTTAAAAATTATATTTATACTGTCTTTGGTATCTTGTGGACCAAACACAAAATTGGCTGAATCATCTGCTCGGAGAAGGTGCTTGAGAAGGGCAATATGTACTTCTACAATCAAAGATGACTGTTCAGAATGTGAAATAGCCATGCAAAGATCTTCAAAACGAAAGATTGACAGTCGCAGGTAGCGAGAGAAATGACGAAGAACCTCATAAATGCCTAGTGTTTGCATTACATAACAGCTCTCTATAGGCAAATCTGAAGAAGAAGGGGGCAATTCAAGAGAAGGAACATCTCCATTATAACAGTCTACCCACGTCTGAACAAGTCTTGGTTTTTTTATTGTTCTGATGGTTTCTTCTACCACATCTTCTTCTTGTTCTTCTTCTTCCTCTTCTTCTTCTTTTTCTTCTTCCTCTGCAGAATCGCTTCCATAATTAATTTGATCTTCTTCTTTTTCACCGACCTCTTCATCTTCACATTCTGATAAGTCCATTTGAAGAGTTATTGAAGGCTCTTCCTCATCTTCAGATACAGCTATCTTTTTCTTTTTTTTCATAGCCAATGCTTTCATCTTTTTGCTTATGACATATTGTTTTTTATTAAATGAATTTCTGGAATTATATTTCTCTAAAGACATCAAACATTCAGTTTTGAAGTCTCCATTAACTTTTTTATTTTTTTGTAAATTATCTTTAGATGAATTTACATGTTTTGATGAATGAGAATAAGATGATTTTGAAAACATTTTGAACAGTTACTCCAAATTTTTGATGATAAAAAAATTAATACATTTGATTAAACAAGCACTCGATTAAGACGCCATTTTACATTGTTTATTAAATTTTGGTTTTAAAAGTACAATTACATTAAAAGAATTATTACATATATGTAGTTTTTGGATTCTTGAAAAAAATAATTCAAATTTCTTTTTGACGAATTCATATTTAAACAATTTGTTATTCAATATTAACACATGGTTAGAGACATGTGTCAAAGTTCAAATTTTACTCTAAAAATTTCACAATATTTAACAGGTTATACAATCGTTTACTTTAATTACTTTAAATCATAATGACTGAATCAAGTGACGCTAGAAAGGCTTTTAAACACCTTCTCCATCCTGTTGTTTTACAAAAAAAAGTTAAAGAATGGCTTGAAGAAGATGTTCCTAATTTTGATTACGGAGGATTTGTCGTTGGTGACAAAGTAGAGCGAGCATTTTTATTATGCAAAAGTCCTGGTGTTTTATCAGGAGTTCCGTTCTTCGAAGAAGTTTTCAATGTTTTGAATTGCAAAGTTGAATGGCACGTAAGTGAAAAATCCCAACTTTTATTATTATCTTAATGAAACTGCTATATATAAACCTATGTATATTATAAAAATTTTGAACTGGGAATGATTTCAAAATTTTTTCTTTAGATCAATGAAGGAACTTATTTAGAGGCTGTCAGCAAGGTGGCCACTGTGAGCGGCAAGGTTCGAAACATCTTGTTGGGAGAGAGGGTGGCTCTGAACTGCCTGGCAAGAGCTTCAGGCATCTCATCTTTTGGCAAGAGGCTTTGCCATATTGTGTATGGAGAAAAAGGAAATCAATGGCATGGTGAAATAGCAGGAACCCGAAAAACCACTCCGGGTTTTAGGTTACACTTTTAGCATGAAAAAGTTATATAAGTTGTATTTTGAGTTATAAATAAATCATAAAAGTTTTTTGATATGTTAAAATATGGATGTCTCAAAGGCTGGTAGAGAAGTATGCACTGCTAGTGGGGGGTCTGTCATGCCACCGCTACGACCTTTCATCCATGATCATGCTCAAGGACAACCACATATGGTCTGCCGGCAACATCACCCAGGTTGTCATAGTTGCAAGATTAAGTCATTTACGTCAATAAGTCAAGTCAATTTTGCATTACTTGAACAAATTTAGTTGCTTTTGATCAACATTACTTTATCCGATTATCACTCAAATTCTGCAAAAACATGTAGAGTAGTGTAAAGAATGTAGTGTAGTGTTGTAGTGTAGTACAATGTAGTGTAGTGTTGTAGTGTAGTGCAATGTAGTGTAGTGTTGTAGTGTAGTGCAATGTAGTGTAGTGTTGTAATGTAGTGTAGTGTTGTAGTATAGTGTTGTGTTGTATTGTAGTGTAGTGTTGTAGTTTAGTGTAGTGTTGTAGTGTAGTTTAATGTAGTGTAGTGTAGTGTTGTAGTATAGTGTAGTGTTGTAGTATTATAGTGTACTGCAATGTAGTGTAGTGTTGTATTATAGTGTAGTGTTATAGTGTAGTGCCATGTAGTGTAGTGTTGTAGTGTAGTGTAGTGTAGTGTTTTAGTGTAGTGTAGTGTTGTAGTTTAGTGTAGTGTTGTACTGTAGTGTAGTGTTGTAGTGTAGTGTAGTGTTGTAGTGCAATGTAGTGTAGTGTTGTAGTATAGTGTAGTGCAATGTAGTGTAGTGTTGTAGTATAATGTAGTGTTGTAGTGTAGCGTAGTGTTGTAGTGTAGTGCAATGTAGTGTAGTGTTGTAGTATAGTGTAGTGTTGTAGTGTAGTGCAATGTAGTGTAGTGTTGTAGTATTCTGTAGTGTTGTAGTGTAGTGTATTGTTGTAGTGTAGTACAACGTAGTGTAGTGTTGTAGTATAGTGCAATGTAGTGTAGTGTTGTAGTGTAGTGCAATGGAGTGTAGTGTGGTAATGTAGTGTAGTGTTGTAGTGTAGTGTAGTGTTGTAGTGTAGTGCAATGTAATGTAGTGTTGTAGTGTAGTGTAATGTTGTAGTATAGTGTAGTGTTGTAATGTAGTGTAGTGTTGTAGTGTAGTTTAATGTAGTGTAGTGTAGTGTTGTAGTGTAGTGCAATGTAGTGTAGTGCCATGTAGTATAGTGTAGTGTTGTAGTGTAGTGCTATAGTGTAGTGCAATGTAGTGTAGTGTTGTAGTATAGTGTAGTGTTGTTGTGTAGTGTTATAGTGTAGTGCCATGTAGTGTAGTTTAGTGTTGTAGGGTAGTGTTGTAGTGTAGTGTAGTGTTGTAGTGTAGTGCAATGTATTGTAGTGTTGTAGTGTAGTGTATTGTAGTGTTGTAGTGTAGTGTAGTGTTGTAGTTTAGTGTAGTGTTGTAGTGTAGTGTAGTGTTGTAGTGTAGTGCAATGTAGTGTAATGTTGTAGTATAGTGTAGTGTTGTAGTGTAGTTCAATGTAGTGTAGTGTTGTAGTATAGTGTAGTGTTGTAGTATAGTGTAGTGTTGTAGTGTACTTCAATGTAGTGTAGTGTTGTAGTAGAGTTTAGTTTTGTAGTGTAGTGTAGTGTTGTAGTGTAGTGCAATGTAGTGTAGTGTTGTAGTATTGTGTAGTGTTGTATTGTAGTGTATTGTTGTAGTGTAGTGCAATTTAGTTTAGTTTTGTAGTGTAGTGTTGTGGTGTAGTGTAGTGCAATGTAGTGTAGTTTTGTAGTGTAGTGTTGTAGTGTAGTGAAGTGTAGTGCAATGTAGTGTAGTGTAGTGCAATGTAGTGTAGTGTTGTAGTGTAGTGCAATGTAGTGTAGTGTTGTAGTATAGTGTAGTGTTGTAGTAAAGTGTAGTGTTGTAGTGTAGCGTAGTGTTGTAGTGTAGTGCAATGTAGTGTAGTGTTGTAGTATTGTGTAGTGTTGTAGTGTAGTGTATTGTTGTAGTGTAGTGCAATTTAGTGTAGTTTTGTAGTTCAGTGTTGTGGTGTAGTGTAGTGCAATGTAGTGAAGTTTTGTAGTGTAGTGTTGTAGTGTAGTGTAGTGTAGTGCAATGTAGTGTAGTGTTGTAGTGTAGTGCAATCTATTGTAGTGTTCTAGTATTGTGTATTGTTGTAGTGTAGTGCAATGTTGTGTAGCGTTTTAGTACAGTGTAGTGTTGTAGTATAGTGTAGTGTTGTAGTGTAGCGTAGTGTTGTAGTGTAGTGCAATGTAGTGTAGTGTTGTAGTATTCTGTAGTGTTGTAGTGTAGTGTATTGTTGTAGTGTAGTACAATGTAGTGTAGTGTTGTAGTGTAGTGCAATTTAGTGTAGTGCAATGTAGTGTAGTGTTGTAGTGTAGTGCAATGTAGTGTAGTGTGGTAATGTAGTGTAGTGTAGTGTTGTAGTGTAGTGTAGTGTTGTAGTCTAGTTCAATGTAGTGTAGTGTTGTAATGTATTGTAGTGTTGTAGTGTAGTCCAGTGTTGTAGTGTAGTGTAGTGTTGTAGTGTAGTGCAATGTATTGTAGTGTTGTAGTGTAGTGTAGTGTTGTAGTGTAGTGTATTGTTGTAGTGTAGTGTTGTAGTGTAGTGCAATGCAGTGTAGTGTTGTAGTGTAGTGTAGTGTTGTAGTATAGTGTAGTGTTGTAGTGTAGTGTAGTGTTGTAGTGTAGTGTAGTGTTGTAGTGTAGTTTAATGTAGTGTAGTGTAGTGTTGTAGTGTAGTACAATGTAGTGTAGTGTTGTAGTGTAGTGCAATGTAGTGTAGTGCAATGTAGTGTAGTGTTGTAGTGTAGTGCAATGTTGTGTAGTGTTGTAGTATAGTGTAGTGTTGTTGTGTAGTGTTATAGTGTAGTGCCATGTAGTGTAGTTTAGTGTTGTAGTGTAGTGTATTGTTGAAGTGTAGTGCAATGTATTTTAGTGTTGTAGTGTAGTGTATTGTAGTGTTGTAATGTAGTATAGTGTTGTAGTTTAGTGTAGTGTTGTAGTGTAGTGTAGTGTTGTCATGTAGTGTAGTGTTGTAGTGTAGTGCAATGTAGTGTAATGTAGTATAGTGTAGTGTTGTAGTGTAGTTCAATGTAGTGTAGTGCTGTAGTATAGTGTAGTGTTGTAGTGTAGCGTAGTGTTGTAGTGTAGTGCAATGTAGTGTAGTGTTGTAGTATTGTGTAGTGTTGTACAATACAATACAATACAAAAACGAATATTATTATAGTGGCATCATATTATAGTGTTGTATTGTAGTGTATTGTTGTAGTGTAGTGCAATTTAGTTTAGTTTTGTAGTGTAGTGTTGTGGTGTAGTGTAGTGCAATGTAGTGTAGTTTTGTAGTGTAGTGTTGTAGTGTAGTGTAGTCTAGTGCAATGTAGTGTAGTGTTGTAGTATAGTGTAATGTATTGTAGTGTTCTAGTTTTGTGTAGTGTTGTAGTGTGGTGCAATGTAGTGTAGTGTTGTAGTATAGTGTAGTGTTGTAGTATAGTGTAGTGTTGTAGTATAGTGTAGTGTAGTGTTGTAGTGTAGCGTAGTGTTGTAGTGTAGTGTTGTAGCGTTGTGTAGTGTTGTAGTGTAGTGTATTGTTGTAGTGTAGTGCAATTTAGGGTAGTTTAGTTTATTGTAATGTAGTATAGTATAGTGCACTATATTGTGGGGTAGTGTACGTAATTGTAGCGTTCTCACACCATCACAAGCACTCCTTCTCACACCTTTACAACCACTTCACATCATCACAACTTTTTCATCCCACAATCTCCCTTTTACTCTCTTATCACCTTCTTCTCAGGCGGTAAAAGATGCCAAGAAGGTTGCTGGCTTCAGCACCAAGGTGGAGGTGGAGTGTTCCAGTCTGCAGGAGGCTCTTGAGGCAGCAGGAGCCGGAGCCCACGTGGTCATGCTTGACAACTTCAAACCACAAGTTCCTCTCACTTCATTTCATTCACTTCAATGTCATTAAGCTCAATCTGAGGTCACTAATTTAACTTAATTTATCTCTATCTGAGATCACCATTTTAACCTCATTCAGCTCTATCTGAGATCACCATTTTAACCTCATTCAGTTCTATCTGAGATCACCATTTTAACCTCATTCAGTTCTATCTGAGATCACCATTTTAACCTCATTCAGCTCTATCTGAGATCACCATTTTAACCTCATTCAGCTCTATCTGAGATCACCATTTTAACCTCATTCAGCTCTATCTGAGATCACCATTTTAACCTCATTCAGTTCTATCTGAGATCACCATTTTAACCTCATTCAGCTCTATCTTACCATTTGTATTTATTGCCTTACGTTTTTTTTTGAACTTTGAACTCAAATCAAATTTATTCAAACTACCTCAAAATATTTATTACCCGATGGTTTTAATGACTGAACGACAGTGCCACAAGGGCTTGTTTTGGCACTTTGCAAGTTACATACATTTATTAAACAATTTCATTCTCATATTTTTTTAATACTATTATTTATTATTTTAGTTATTTTTATTGTTATTATTATTATTATTATTATTATTACCATCATCATCCTCATCATCATCATCATCATCATCATCATCATCATCATCATCATCATCATCATCATCATCATCATCATCTATTTTCACTCTTCCTCACTCCTCAACCCTCCTCACACCTCTTCACTCTTCATTCCTCTTCACTTCTTTTCACACCTCCTCACACTTCATTTCTCCTCTCTTATCTTCGCTCCTTCTCATTCCTTTTCATCCCTCTTCACTTATTTTTTTCCTTTCTTCTTCACACCTCTTCACTCTTCTCATTTCTTCTCACTCCTTCTCATTCATCCCTACTCCATCAATCTTCCGCAACTTCCTTCTTGCTAAAAAGATGAATAAATCAAGTTAAATAATTGAATAAATGAAGTTAATCAAATGAATATCTAAAGTTTAATAAAAAAATTTCAAATTAATTAATTTATTAATTAATTTCAATAACTTTACTTATGAATTTATTTATCAAGTGAAAGTTTCAAGGACAAGAATACTGTCTCTGTGTCCAAAAGCATATATAAGTAACAGACTAATAATGATAATAATAATAATAATAATAATAATAATAATAATAATAATAATAATAATAATAATAATAATAATAATAATAATAATAATAATAATAATAATAATAATAATAATAATAATAATAATAATAATAATAAATTTCAACAAGTAAATAAATTTTTTTAAATAATAATTTCAAAAATTTATAAATGAAGTTTGATAAATTGATCAATTAATTTTAAAAATGATTAAATAAAAGAATAAATAAATTTTAATGAGTTAATAAAGTTAAACAACTTTGCGTTTCACAAGGAATTTGGCCGATAAATATATTTTATGTCTCAAATAATAAATATCAACATTGGTCACTATTAGAGACTAATTCATTGTTACGTTCATATTAATTGTTTTCATCACACGAACACCAAACGAACATGAACATGAACACCAAACGAACACGAGCACTAAATGAACATGAAGACTAAACAAACACGAACATGAACACCAAACGAAAAAGAACACCAAACGAACACTCCGCAGGAGCTGCACAAGGCAGCAGCGGCCATCAAGGCAAAGCACGCAGGGGTGCTTATCGAGGCGAGCGGGGGCGTCACGGAGGAAAGCATCGGTTTATACGTCGGTGAACACGTGGACGTCATCTCGCTGGGCAGAGCCACGCAGGGGTATGAGAGCGTGGACTTTTCCTTGAAGATCCAAAAGAACTACTACACGCTTGGCTGAATGGCTTCGTTAGTCAGTCCCTTTATACTCACTTCATCAAATTTCATTTATTTTTCATTCTGATTTAGTTCTATTGATTCAATTTCACTTTTATTTAATTTTTTCATTCTGTTTTTCTTCATTCTATTCAATTTTTGATTCACGTTCAGATGTCTTTCCAGCACCAGAGTATGACGACTGTTTGCAGAGATGCCTTGAAAGTCTTGTTCATCAACGTTGCCATTATATTCGCACTTACATTTAAACATACTAATCTTCCTCTTCTTTATTCTAGTCTGATCTAATCGAAGCATTTATATAGAGCTGATTCACATTTCCAAACGTCTTTTCTCGTCTTCATGCTTGGTATTATTTTTGGTGCGCTGAGGCGGTGCCACAGGCAGAAAGTTGTGAAACGCCTGCATAGAGATCTGCATGACCAGTGTTAATCCTTCAAAAGTGCTTGCATGACATCATTTGCCACGGCCTGTAACGACCAGGCAGCACATGAATACATGGAAACATATCATCGTTTGTGAAGCACAGGCATTCAAACTAAACCCAAACCTTTCTCGCCTTTTGACTTGTTCATTTTTTCAACATATTACCACGTGTTTTATAAATGAACATAATAAAATATTTATACTTTAAACTATACTGATTTTTTTGAAAATGATCACGTTACTTTTTTTTGCTTTTTGAAATGTTATTTTTCATTTACTTCATTCCTAATTTGGTCACTTTATCTGCTCAAAGATTAGATTTCATTTTAATAATCATTTTTTCACAATTTAAACACTATTACTTTCTTCTTAACCTACCCCAGTCATTCTAATCTAAGCTAATCAAAACATTCGTGTAGTGCTGATCTACACTGTTCCAGAGCGTTTTGCTTAGAACTGTTTAAACAATGAAGTTTCAAGAATTTCACGAAAGTTAAGTAGAGCTTTATCGGAAGTAAGACTGGTAAGGAGAGAGTTCCACAAGAAAAGTTTCCTCAGTAGGAAAATGCAGTTTTAGCATAAGCATGATCGATGGTACTCTAAGAAATGAGATTAAGTAGATCTCGCTCCCTTGCAAGTAAAGAAAAAAAAGAAAAGAAGTACCAGTTGGCGTAGTTTGTTTCCAATATTGCCATTTCAAAATTCAGTGATTAGTCAGTTTGCTTTAGTAATCCATAGTGTTGCACACCACAAGAGGTTATGGATGTTTTGAATACATATGTTGCTTAGTTTGTTTACAGATTTTATGAAATTTTTTTTCAAAATTCTTTTTTCGATTTTATAACAATCGGAAATGTGTGATTGATCAAATATCAGCGAGGGAAATAATCGATCGAAGTAACTCAAAGGCAAAAAAGAAGATGCTCTGTTAAAAAGTGTTGTTTAAGCTAGTCGAAACTAAAAGCTCTCAAACGATTATATAAATAGTATAATTAAAAATAATAACATGAAATAAAAAAATAGCAATGTGAAAATGGAGTTAAAAATAATGTTCCAGCATGGAAGCATCCGTGACACGACTTGAAAATGAAGAGTATTATGAATGCGCTGGCGTGCGAGAGGTGCGCAGCAGGTGGTGTGGCGTTTGAACTACTTGCTGGTGATGACCTGAATATCGAGGATAAGCGGGCGGAGCTGGTGCATGGAATAGCCAAAGTGGAATCAGGAAGGAACTATGACTTTGAACGAGGCAAATGGATGGATGTGGATTAATGGGAGTGACCATGAAAAGCATCGGAGCGACAGTCAAGAAAGGGAGCACATGCTGGTGGACTGAGGAGGGTTGATCTTCTGCTCGGCAGCGTCACCACCTGTCGCCTCACCCTCCTCTGTCTCCTCACAACGGCCATTGTCGTGTCTGTGGAACACCTGGTCGCTTGGCAGCTCACAGTCAATGTGTAGGTTGTTGAGGTGCTGTTGAGAGTGGTTCTGCGAATAATGAGCAAATGTGGCTGGTTGCTGTTGGTTGTTGCAGTCTATTGAAGCATGTTGTTGTTGCAGGCCGAGAGAGGCCCTCTTGTTTGTTGCTGACGTGGCGACCACCTTCTTCTCCAGGCTCTCCAACAACAATAAGTCCTCCTTTAAACTTGCCACCAAGTTGCAATAGCCTGGACTGTGAGCCGATGATCATGATAACGATTTGATATTATGCGTGATAATGAAATAGATGAAAGCTTTGGAGCTTTGTCATGTCAGTTAATGAAAAATGATGGGTTAGAATTCTGAATGAAGTGTAAATGTCAGTTTCCGGTTTCGCGAAAGCATGTATGGCCGTTACTTTAAATTTCTTTATTTAAACTACTTTTATTAACTATTTAAAATTTGAAGTTTCAAATATTAGTTATAAATAAATTGATTCCTCTAAGAGTTATAGTTTCTGCTGATTACAAAGATTTTGAAAAGATTTTAAAGAGATTGCCAAATCCGCCATTTTTTCATTTGAAATAGACGTTGCAGTAACATCGTCAACCAACGCCTACATAAATACCGTTCGCCAAATTACTCAACAAGAAAGTAAACAAGTGTTGAAAAGCATTGCAAAAATTTGTGGTATCCTGACGGACTTGTGAATGAGAGAAATGGCTGAGGAAGAAAAAGACATTGCTATAAAATCGTCAACCAATCGGTTACAAAAATAACGTTTGCCAACTTAAAAAAAAGAAAGTGAGCGAATGTTGAAAGCATTGCAAGGAATTGTGGTATCCAAAGTTCCTTGTGAATATAAGAAATGGCTGAGAAGAAAAAAAAAGAAAAGAAGAAATAACTTGAAATGACTCTGCAATAGTTATGTTATGTAGTTTTAAGATATGATTCAATTCTCAAATTTTAAAACTCATTTATTTGATTTAATAGACAATTCTACTTTTTTATTTCTTAGAACCTTTCAACATTCCAGTTTTGGTTAATTTGATGAAATAATAGTCATTCTATATAAACTATGACTCAATTCTAAATTTTGAGATTTATAAATTTGATTCTGTAGTCAGTTTTTGATCTTTTGCAACAGACACTTGACAATTCTTATGACATTCAGTTATTGTTGATTTTAATTTTTTTTTAATTTTGATTGTTCACCACGATCATTTCCAGCGTTTGTCTAGATTTGCTTCAACAAAGGCTAAAAAAAATGAGGTGCGACCTTAAGCGACGAGAGCTGTTTGTACCATAGAAAGGCATCGAGACCCAAAAGATGAGCAACTTTGAAGGTTCTACTATGAGCTTGAAGCACGATTGAAACATTATTGAAGGATGACTGAAAAATGACTAAAGGGTGACTGAATGGCATCAAAAAACCACCATTCAAGCTGACTCCAGAGCACGAAGGCCTGCGAGCCCTGCAGCATGCGGAGTATAGTGGGGTGGGGGGTGGAGGGCAGGTAGGCTGTGGCGACGGTCCTGCTGAAGAGGCTGGTATCTTGCAGCATTATACTCACCACCAACGCCCACTCCAGACACTCCGCCTCCATCAGGATCTGGTACAGGTACCTGCGTCAAAAACGGCCGATTGGAGGAACATCATACATAAAGACAGGAAGAGCATCGGTGTAGTGGAATATCACGCATGAACGCTTGAGTGAAATAGCAATAAATATTAAGTAAGCAGACACTCGATTCGAATAACTTTGAAACCTGTTGTCTATGCCTTCTTAAACCGAACGTACCACTCCCCCCGCTGAATTTACACGATTCTCTTGCACTGTTTCCACTCAATGTTTAGTGCACCACAATATAAAATGATGATGGTGATTTTGAAAGCATATTACATTTTGAAGATAAATTAAGTTTTAAATGTAACTAATCTAAAAATTACAAAGTTCACTTGTTTGGGGGAGTTTGAAACATTATCGTGTCTTCCGCCACTTAAAACATAACAATTATGTTGACGAATAAATAACCACGAATATCAGACGAAGAGTTCAGTATTAGTGATAAATGGATGAATTAAAAACTTAAATAATTGGATGAAAAGAGAAATTTGAACTAATGACGACAAGTGAATGACTGGAAGAATGAGCGCCTGACCTGAGCTGCAGACTGGCCTGGCCAGAAGGCGCGTTGACGTTCATAAGGTGCATGCACAGCTTGTCAACTTCGGCTGGAAACAGCACCTGGAAGCATTTTGTAATTAATATATTTAAAAAATTGAGAAAGATTAATAATAACGATAACAACAATAATAAAAATTATTATTATTATTACTATTATTGTTATTATTGTTATGAAATAATTGAAAAATTTAACTTCAGTTGTGATAGGAAAATAGAAGTATAAGAAGGAGAAGGAAAAAAGAAAGAGGAGAAGAAAGAGAAAGAAGAGGAAGAAAAAGAGAAGGAGGAAAAAAAAAGAAAGCGACTTGAGGGAAGTTGTTGTTGAATGCTGACGTAGATTCATCCTCGGACTCTTCATAACTCCTTGCTTTGCCGTGGTGAAGCAATGAAAAACTAGGATAACTTTCATTATTAACAAAAATCATTTGAAAAAAAAATCTAAATAATAATAATCAATTGCCACTGTTTCGGTGGCATTTTACATCATCCTTTTTCTGGTGAATGGTAATTTTCCACTTTAAAATTAGAAGTTAAACATTGGCTTCAGTGAATTTGTACTTGCTTGTACGACAATTTAACTATTTTTAGATTATTTTCAACATTTTCCGACTATTTGTGTATTTCTTCAATGGAGCGCATAAAGAATGAGGTGGAGTGCATGAAGAATGAGGTGGAGTGCATGAAGAATGAGGTGGAGTGCATGAAGAAGGAGGTGGAGTGCATGAAGAAGGAGGTGGAGTGCATAAAGAATGAGGTGGAGTGCATGAAGAATGAGGTGGAGTGCATGAAGAAGGAGGTGGAGTGCATGAAGAAGGAGGTGGAGTGCATGAAGAATGAGGTGGAGTGCATGAAGAAGGAGGTGGAGTGCATGAAGAATGAGGTGGAGTGCATGAAGAATGAGGTGGAGTGCATGAAGAATGAGGTGGAGTGCATGAAGAATGAGGTGGAGTGCATGAAGAATGAGGTGGAGTGCATGAAGAATGAGGTGGAGTGCATGAAGAAGGAGGTGGAGTGCATGAAGAATGAGGTGGAGTGCATGAAGAATGAGGTGGAGTGCATGAAGAATGAGGTGGAGTGCATGAAGAAGGAGGTGGAGTGCATGAAGAATGAGGTGGAGTGCATGAAGAATGAGGTGGAGTGCATGAAGAATGAGGTGGAGTGCATGAAGAATGAGGTGGAGTGCATGAAGAATGAGGTGGAGTGCATGAAGAATGAGGTGGAGTGCATGAAGAATGAGGTGGAGTGCATGAAGAATGAGGTGGAGTGCATGAAGAAGGAGGTGGAGTGCATGAAGAATGAGGTGGAGTGCATAAAGAATGAGGTGGAGTGCATGAAGAATGAGGTGGAGTGCATGAAGAAGGAGGTGGAGTGCATGAAGAAGGAGGTGGAGTGCATGAAGAATGAGGTGGAGTGCATGAAGAAGGAGGTGGAGTGCATGAAGAATGAGGTGGAGTGCATGAAGAATGAGGTGGAGTGCATGAAGAATGAGGTGGAGTGCATGAAGAATGAGGTGGAGTGCATGAAGAATGAGGTGGAGTGCATGAAGAATGAGGTGGAGTGCATGAAGAAGGAGGTGGAGTGCATGAAGAATGAGGTGGAGTGCATGAAGAATGAGGTGGAGTGCATGAAGAATGAGGTGGAGTGCATGAAGAAGGAGGTGGAGTGCATGAAGAATGAGGTGGAGTGCATGAAGAAGGAGGTGGAGTGCATGAAGAATGAGGTGGAGTGCATGAAGAATGAGGTGGAGTGCATGAAGAATGAGGTGGAGTGCATGAAGAATGAGGTGGAGTGCATGAAGAATGAGGTGGAGTGCATGAAGAAGGAGGTGGAGTGCATGAAGAATGAGGTGGAGTGCATGAAGAATGAGGTGGAGTGCATGAAGAATGAGGTGGAGTGCATGAAGAATGAGGTGGAGTGCATGAAGAATGAGGTGGAGTGCATGAAGAATGAGGTGGAGTGCATGAAGAATGAGGTGGAGTGCATGAAGAAGGAGGTGGAGTGCATGAAGAATGAGGTGGAGTGCATAGAGAAGGAGGTGAAACTAATGAAAAAACGAATGTTCAACCAACATCTTTTAAAGCCACTCGTGTGTGAAGACTTATCACTGCTGACGTCACCATTGCAAGACGTGTCATGCGATGACACGTGAGAGCTGCCTGCTGTGGCGGTTGTTGTGCTGGTTGATATTGTTGTGGTAGATGTTGTTGTGGTGGTTGTTGTTGTGGTGGTTGTTGTTGTGGTGGTTGTTGTTGTGGTGGTTGTTGTTGTGGTTGTTGTTGTGGTTGTTGTTGTTGTGGTGGCTGCTGTTGTGGATGTAGCGGTAATTTCGTGGTGGTTTTGGTGCTTTAAGGTGATGGTAATAGATGAAGGTGAGTGTATTTTATTGGTTAAAAATAATATTATTTAAAGTGATATAAAAAGAATGGATAAATGTGATAAGGAAAATGATTGTGTCGTGTGATGAAGAGAATGATTGTCATGTGATGAGGAAAATGATTGTCATGTGATGAGGAAAATGATTGTCATGTGATGAGGAAAATGATTGTCATGTGATGAGGAAAATGATTGTCATGTGATGAGGAAAATGATTGTCATGTGATGAGGAAAATGATTGTCATGTGATGAGGAAAATGATTGTCATGTGATAAGGAAAATGATTGTCATGTGATGAGGAAAATGATTGTCATGTGATGAGAAAAATGATTGTCATGTGATGAGGAAAATGATTGTCATGTGATGAGGAAAATGATTGTCATGTGATGAGGAAAATGATTGTCATGTGATGAGGAAAATGATTGTCGTGTGATGAGGAAAATGATTGTCATGTGATGAGGAAAATGATTGTCATGTGATGAGGAAAAGGATTGTCATGTGATGAGGAAAATGATTGTCATGTGATGAGGAAAATGATTGTCATGTGATGAGGAGAATGATTATGTCATGTGATGAAGAGAATGATTGTCATGTGATGAGGAAAATGATTGTCATGTGATGAGGAAAATGATTGTCATGTGATGAGGAAAAGGGTTGTCATGTGATGAGGAGAATGATTATGTCATGTGATGAAGAGAATGATTGTCATGTGATGAGAAATAAACTCGCACCAAGGGCTTCAATTTGAAAAGTCACAAAAATAATGCATTTTAAATTGAGAAATACAATATGAGTAATGGAACATAAAAATAAACAAAATAAATAAAATAAAATAAAATAAAAGACAACAAAATAAAATGCAAAAAAATACAAGAATAAAATCACGAATAATTTTTGTAGTGGCATTAATACTGAGAAGCTTCAAGACCTTATTCATCACAAGATGACTTAACAGATAAGTAGTTACACGCACACTTGAATTTACGTTCCCAGTCACGTGCGAACTTGAGACCCTTGCTGTCTCTCTTCAATCAATTTATTTAAACTATTTTTATTAACTATTTAAAAGTTTAAGTTTTGAATATTAGTTATAAAATAGCTAATGTTTCTATGAGTACGTTTTTTCTGGTTAGCCCTGAAATATGCAAAATTGGAGTGAAATTGCCAACGACGACTACATCATCAGTCGCTATCTACATACCGTCTTGCAACTTATTCAAGATTAAACTCACCCAGCAAGATTAAACTCACCCAGCAAGATTAAACTCACCCAGCAAGATTAAACTCACCCAACAAGAGTAAACTCACCCAACAAGATTAAACTCACCCAGCAAGATTAAACTCACCCAGCAAGATTAAAGTCACCCAACAAGAGTAAACTCACCCAACAAGATTAAACTCACCCAACAAGATTAAACTCACCCAACAAGATTAAACTCACCCAACAAGATTAAACTCACCCAACAAGATTAAACTCACCCAACAAGATTAAACTCACCCAACAAGATTAAACTCACCCAACAAGATTGAACTCACCCAATAAGATTAAACTCACCCAACAAGATTAAACTCACCCAACAAGATTAAACTCACCCAACAAGATTAAACTCACCCAACAAGATTAAACTCACCCAACAAGATTAAACTCACCCAGCAAGATTAAACTCACCCAGCAAGATTAAACTCACCCAACAAGATTAAACTCACCCAACAAGATTAAACTCACCCAACAAGATTAAACTCACCCAACAAGATTAAACTCACCCAACAAGATTAAACTCACCCAACAAGATTAAACTCACCCAGCAAGATTAAACTCACCCAACAAGATTAAACTCACCCAACAAGATTAAACTCACCCAACAAGATTTAACTCACCCAACAAGATTAAACTCACCCAACAAGATTAAACTCACCCAACAAGATTAAACTCACCCAGCAAGATTAAACTCACCCAGCAAGATTAAACTCACCCAACAAGATTAAACTCACCCAACAAGATTAAACTCACCCAACAAGATTAAACTCACCCAACAAGATTAAACTCACCCAACAAGATTAAACTCACCCAACAAGATTAAACTCACCCAGCAAGATTAAACTCACCCAACAAGATTAAACTCACCCAACAAGATTAAACTCACCCAACAAGATTAAACTCACCCAACAAGATTAAACTCACCCAACAAGATTAAACTCACCCAACAAGATTAAACTCACCCAACAAGATTTCAACTTACCCAGCATGAAGAGGAAAAGGAGGGAGAAGGGATGAGCAGAATGAAAAGTTTTTCAATAATTATTTGATGTGAATAAAAGTTATGATTTATTTTTAACTTTTGAAGCTCATTAAATTGCTTCTATAGTTAATTTTGCTTTTACTTTTTCTCCTTGAATTTCTTGCAACCTTGCAGTTTGTGGTAATTTGACTTTTCTTCTATTTCGACTGTTCGCTTTTTTTCATAACACTTCCAGCGTATGACTGCATTCGATTTAATAAAGACTATGGAAAAAACGAGCAAGATTGCATGTGTCGAAAAACCTCATCACCTGCATATGGCATCGATGCCATACTGATATAATCACACAATTTGATTTTAATAGGGCATGTTGTGAGAATGAATTGGAGTGGTAGTACCGGAGGCGTGTTGTTGTCCGTGCAAGGTAGAGGAGAGGGAAGACAGAGAAGACAAGGTGGGTAGGGAGGGCAGTGGCCATTGGAAGTCATGATGCAGCGCTTTCAATGCGGCCACAAAATCGTCCACCTTGGCTGAGTGCGATCTAAAAATAAAAGATTTAAAGGATAAAAACTGAGAAATAACTGAAAAATAATTAATAATTTGTAGAAACAATTACGTTTGATTAGAACAACAAATATTTCTAATTTACAAAATCAAATATGTCCTGTTTACGACAATTGATGAATAATTATTCGATCTTTCAAGGACAGAATAACTTCAAAATAGACCACAAATTCCATGAAAGCCTCAGTTGCTTGCTTGGGCGCTTTGCAGAGAAGATGCATTTTTACAATATTTTTGTCATTGAGAAAAGGAGCCTAGCAATTTTTGGGAAACCACACCACCCACACACCTCTCTTTCCTTAGCCACGTCACCAAGTGGTAAGTGTCGAGGTTGGCGGCGAACCTGATGGCGTCATTCAACATTATAAACAATCAACTCTCATTTCTATGAAGCATTATTCGTTCTTGCACACACACAACAATGCACATCCACAACAATGCACATCCACAACAATGCACATCCACAACATACACACATACCAGCCATCAATCATATTTCTGCTCACGACCGCAGAAATACAAAACAAAACAGTTTGATAGAAAATAATAAAATACAAAGCGATAAAATATAATAAAATACAAGAAAATATAATGAAGTATAATACAATGCAATGCAATAAAATACAATGAAATCAGATTAGATTAATACAAAGCCGTAGAGTTTCAAGCACACCACCTCAGCCCCACCTGGCCAGCTGGCAAAGGCCGTATGAACTCATCACCTTCCTGGCGTGTCGGTCGAGGACGCAGTTAATGTCCAGTCGCTCTGCCTCCGCTGGCGTCTGTGACGCCGTGAAAGCACTGCCCCCCGAGCCTGACACCTGCCTGCTGTGGTGCATTAATTACATTTTATTGACTTGTATTTTAATGCATTTTATTCCTTGTTTTACTTGTTTTACTCAATTTTATTTCATTTTTTTATGGTATTTTATTGAATTTTAGTGCAGTGTATTGAATTGTGTTTTGTTGCCTTGTATCGCATTGAAAAAATAATCAATTACATCAGAAGCACAACTACTATAACAGAAACAACAAAACAACATCAACAACATAAAAACCACAACAACCCAACAACCATTTTAGAAACAAAACAACAACAACTACCTCAACAGAACAATAGCCATCACAGCAACAACACAACTACCCGTACAACAAAACAACAACCACCACAGCAACGGCACAACCACCCCAACAACCTTTTTGCAGGTGTTTCCACGCCGAAGTTTTCGTCCTTGCTCAAACTCCTGCCCCTGATCAGTGTGGCGTGCATAAAGGGGTCGGCCCTAGAGTCCACAGCGGAAGCTGGCGATGGCGTGTACAAGCCTGGATGCTTGCATTGGCTGTTTTGTCGCTTACGAGCTCCAATCGCTGTGGCCGGTGAGTCGTTTACTGCAAAGGTAAGTACACGCGATAGAAAATGCATGCATGCACGCATCACAAGGGAGGCACGCATCACCAAGGAGTGATCGAGTGTTTGAACAAACGATAGATTGGTAGTTGAACACAGCTCGATGGTTCAATGGTTGAAGCCATGAGCACATCCTTTTAAACAAAAACGAAAATGTTCCAAGCAAATGTTTTCAATCACCCAACTTCAGCACACAACCCACAATATCATCACCTAAACCACCAACTACTACAACCACCCCCCACTACAACGACCCAAAACTACAAACCACCCACCACTACAATTCCCATCACTACCAACAACAAACAGTGCCGGCACCCACCGATAGCAGACAGGTATCTAACAAGGTCTCTTGCGAGGTCCCACATCGAACTGTCCAATGCTGCGTCCAACAAGGCTATGGCATGCTGTGGTGTGATGTGGTATGGTGTGGCATGCTGTGGTGTGGTGTGGTGCTGGTGGTGTATTATGGTGTGGCATGCTGTGGTGTGGTGTAGTGCTGTGGTGTAACGTTGGTGGTTGAAAGAATAGTGATGGTGTATATAGAAGTCCGTAAAAACATCTGAACAACACGGCGACCGCTTAGTTACCCCATCACAAGGCCATAAAACGATCGAAAAGTGCATGTTGGTGGAAGAAGAAAAAGTGTGGAAGCTCACTTGTCTGGCGTGGACAGGATTTTCGAGGTTCTGGAGGATGATGAGGTATGAGGAAGCTGTTGTCAGCTCCTTGGATTGCAGGCAGTTCTGAAAAGTCGAAAGAATTAAAGTTGTCAATATCTATAAAAGTATTGTTTGTTTGTGAAAATATTAGTTATTTGTGTAAATATTAATTACTTTTGAAAAGATTTGTTAAGTATATTCGATAATTACTCAGCCAATCACTTGATAGGCTCAAATAAACATCACTTGAAAACCACAAGCAGCAACAAAAGCAACCACACAAACAACCACACAAACAACCACACAAACAACAACACAAGCAACCACACAAGCAACGACACAAACAACGAAACAAGTAACCACACAAGCAACCACGCAAGCAACCACACAAGCAACCACACAAGTAACCACACAAGCAACAACACAAGCAACCACATAAGCAACCACACAAACAACGACACAAACAACGACACAAGCAACCACACAAGCAACAACACAAGCAACCACACAAGCAACCACACAAACAACCACACAAGTAACCACACAAGCAACAACACAAGCAACCACATAAGCAACCACACAAACAACGACACAAACAACGACACAAGCAACCACACAAGCAACAACACAAGCAACCACACAAGCAACCACACAAACAACGACACAAACAACGACACAAACAACGAAACAAGTAACCACATAAGCAACGACACAAACAACGACACAAACAACGACACAAGAAACCACAGAAACAACGACACAAACAACGACACAAACAACGACACAAGAAACCACAGAAACAACGACACAAACAACGACACAAACAACGACACAAACAACGACACAAACAACGAACAAGTAACCACATAAGCAACCACACAAGCAACGACACAAACAACCACACAAACAACCACACAAAAAACGACACAAACAAACACACAAGCAACCACACAAACAACCACACAAGCAACCACACAAGCAACCACACAAGCAACCACACAAGCAACCACACAAGCAACCACACAAGCAACCACACAAGCAACCACACAAGCAACCACACAAGCAACCACACAAGCAACGACGCAAGCAGCAATGGGCTTGCGAGGGCACCTGGAAGAGGTCAGCAGGGCTGCCGACCACGGAGAAAAAGCTCTGCCACACGGCTGCGTCAGACTTTCTGGCGCAGTGAGCGATGGTCTGCAAGTACTCCGGGAACTCCTCTACGAATGCCACCACACGAGGCAGCAGCGCGTCTGATGGGTGATACGTCATCGTCAATTATAGATCCAAGTAAAATTAATTGAGACATGAGCTGTTAATAATACCGAGTAACCATTGATAAGTAATTAGAAGCCATTCTAACCTGCAAGCAATTAATTATAAATAATAATAAATAAAATTTTTGAAGCGCCAAGGAAAGCAAGTTCACCCATTAAGACAAATCAGGTATTAAAGATTATAAGCTAGTTAAAAAATATATTTGAATCTAGATTTGAAGGAAGAAATTGAAATTGATTTTTTTATTGTTGGTGGTGAAAAGTTCCAGATAGTAAAGTAAAGTAAATTCACTATATGGGCGCTCGGCAGTTAAGCCATAACCCATCGACCACTCTCGCCATCCCTTTCCGGCTAGTCTGCACCGGGGGCGAGTAAGATCTCCTGATGGCGCACACGAGAGGCTCGAACGAGCACTTCAGCCCACCGCATGCCTCCTTGACACATTATTCTTTACTACATTTGTTTATTAAGCTTACCTAACCGGTAGTGACTGATCTGACCCATGAAACTTCACTTTTTTTTTACTTAAACTAAGCTAGTATTCTCTACCTAGCACCTTAACCACTACACCTGAGGCTATTTTTCCAATACATTTCTTTTCTTTTGTCGAGTCCGCCAGCACTGCCGGTTTGAGACAGCACTGACGCCTACGACATCTTTCTAACATTTTGCCTCCCTAACTAATCCATTGGCAAAATTTTTTTTGTAGATTAGTTAGGAGGTAAAACAGTTCCCTAAAAAATTAAATTGTTTTGATAAATTAAAATTACTTCATAAGGAAAGTTCTCTTTCCTCAAAATCAAGTTTAATGAAAACACTGAATTGGGAGAAGCGTGTCTCACAATTTATCAACTCAATCCTTTCATGCCTGCATTCGTCAAAGAAGGTGGGTCGGAATTGGACATAATTTGGACAATCAAAAATGAAATGTTCGACCGTTTCAGGCTGACAGAAGCAGCAAGGACATCTGTCAGTTGAGGATACCGCTCTGTCAAAGGCCGCTTTACGGAGTCTGCCATAACCACTTAGGATGAAAACGGTCAAAAATTCTGGTCTGAACCAGCGGTTCGTGGATGCAAAGCTCACAATCAGAAGAAATCGATAGACCATCCTACCTCTCTTTTCCGCGTCCCATCTTTCTTGCCAAAGAGAGACCACGTGCTCGTTTGCCCTCCCCATTTCATCCGCTACCGGAGCCTCAGTGTCACTCGCAAAGCCCAGAAGTTCTATCGCCCGCTTTGCTTTTATAAACTGCCGGTGTCTTCTAAGGCATACGGCCAGCTACCACTTCTAGAGAGATGGTAGAAGCGAAAGTACAGGCTCGAGTCAGTGTGAAGAGTAGCACCCGATGCAGCGCATTGAGATGCCTCCTCACGTGACTTTTAGTCATACTCTTCGCCCACTCCTCTCCGCCATACGCAATCATAGGAATGCATACAGTATCAAGTGTTTCTACCACCCTCTGCTGGATTCCCCACCCCCTACCTACATGGGCTTTCAGGGAGAACATGTAGATAGAAACCTTCGCTCGTACCCACTTCGCGTGCTCTACAAAGTTATGTACACTATCCAGAATAACACCAAGATACTTGTACTGTCGAACGCATTCAATGCGTTCTCCAGCACATAGAACCCTGGGCATCCTCGACCTATCCATGTGGCCCTTCATCAGAATGCATTTGGTCTTCGGCGTGGATAGGCAAAGCTTATACCTGCCACACCATGACATCAGATGCGACAAGCAGTGCTCGGATAGACGCTCCAGTTCGAGGCGGCTATTGCCCTACACTGCGATCACTATGTCGTCCGCATACGCAACCCACTCCACAGTGTCAGAAGACCATTCACATCGTGCATCGTTCAACAATTCGTCCATGCATACGGGCCTACGATAGATCCCTGAAGACAGCAACCTTCAGCTTCACGGCTTATCATCATGGATCTATCTTCGGCCATTAACGACACGCTTCTCCCACTAAAATAGTCCTTTAATGTATCAAAAATTTAAGAGCTTATTCCTACTTTAATTAAACGTAATAAAATTGAAGGCCACCATAAGTTATCAAAGGCGCCTTGAATATCAATAAATAATAATAATACAAACTTTTTATTTGTATTTTTGAAGGTCCCAAGCGTCTTGCATATGGCATCATCAGCAGACAGAGAAGCTTTGAAACCAAATTGAGACGGACTGTCAAATAGTCGTCCTGCTCGACTCTCGAAGCCAAAATTCGTTCGTACAGTTTGCCCATTGCACTCAAAAGTGAAATAGGTCTGTAGGAACCAGCCTTGGTTAGCGAAGCCCCCTTACCTTTGGGTATCACAGCCAGCTTAGCTACTTTCCAATTAACCGGGTATATCCTATTATATAAGTATTTATTTAACAAACCGGCCTAGGAGTTCGGACAAATTTCTTGTACAACCTTCAGGTGCTCGTAAAGAACGCCGTCGGGTCCAGGAGCCTTACTAGTCTTCGACCTTCTGAGGCACCTGCTGATCTCTTTTCTAGTCACTGGACTTTCAACATTGCAGTTCTGGTAATTTTTTACCAGCTCCCTAGTATGCTGATGGGACCCATCACAAGCATCCTCTTCATCCCAGGGGAAAAAACGCTCCAGAAGAAGCTCCGCAGATTCTTTCCATGAAGATTTCCAGCTGCCATCGTCTCTTTCAAGATTTCCAAAAGACACTATTTTTGTCTTGTCAGCAGCTTGCCTGTGGATCAGGGGTTCGCTGGGCCTCCTTCATCTACGCCGTAGCGCTCCAGAAAGTCTTGAAGGTGGCGGACGCGACAAAAGAAATGTATTAGAAAAATAGCCTCAGGTGTAGTGGTTACGGTGCTAGGTAGAGGCTGATAGCTTAGTTTAAGTTAAAAAAAAGGAAAATTCCATAGATCAGTCACTACCTGTTGGGTGAGGTTAACAAATAAATGTAGTAAAGAATAATGTGTCGAGGAGGCATGCGGTGGGCTGAAGTGCTCGTTCGAGCCTCTCGTGTGCGCCATCAGGAGATCTTACTCGCCCCCGGTACGGACTAGCCGGAAAGGGATAGCGAGAGTGGTCGATGGGTTATGGCTTAACTGCCAAGCGCTCATATAGTGAATTTATTACTACTACATGGTCTTTTTCTCCGCATCGGCCGCAGACCCGGCTATTTTTACAGCTGCCTTCAGAGTCGGTATGCCCATAACCGAAACACTTGAATCACCTGAGGGTCTGAACTCTATCTTATTAAGGGTGTGCCGAGAAAAGGAGGAAGACTCTCTTATCCTTCTTCTCCCCGAGTTGCCTGTGCGTGGCCGGCGCCATACGCACGACCACGTCACAGTTTCCTCGGCTATTTCTAAATCTTCGGCACATAGTAGGAGTTATAGTACCAGATAGTAAGAGATGCCTTTCTGAAAGCTCGTTTTGATATGTTGTTCATGGTAGATTGTTGCTGAAAGAGTGGGGCAGTTGAAGAACGGAGTATTTTGGTATTTGACTTTTGTTGGATGAAGTTAATAAAGAAGGCTGATGTAGTAGTCGGAAGAGATTTGACAGTTAACAATGCAATCTTGAATATTATTCTTGAATGCACTAGAAGCCAATAAAGTTGGATAAGTTTTTGAAAAATGATGGAGGTAATGTCGTGTGAGTTAATGTTTAGCGCAACCTTAGCTTCTTTGTTCATTATTCGCTTTAGACGTGTTTGTTGTTGTTGTTTATCTTAAGCGCCTGAGGATAGTCTTCAGATGCGCTAAAGCTGGTTGTGGAAGGCGCACAAGTTCATCATAGGAGTTCCCGATGTTGTGGCAGAAGCGGGCCCTTGCGAAAGCTGGGCAACTGAGCCAGAGTTGTTCGGCTGATTCGACCTCTTCCTCACAGAGTCGACAGAGGTCTGAACAAGCTTTTCCAGTGAGGTGCAGCCATCGGCGGAAACTTGGGTGGTGTGCGCTTCGGAACCTGACCAGATCCGTCAGTTCTGCCTTGTTAAGGGTGTTCTCCTTGATTTGGTTTGTGTTGGTGATGTACAAGACCATGAAGCGGTGGTGGCTGCTCGAGAGTGGTCTGTCTTCTCGATGAATCACCGCTTTCCTGGTCTTTTGGTCTAAGTTCCGCTCGGCCGGTTGTGGTAGAGTGGATCCCCGCTTGGCTTCTGAGTCCGCCAGCTCATTGCCCCAAAGGTTACACTGTCCGGAGACCCAGACGATGAGTAGCTTTTTGGAACGAATGATTCTGGCGATGGAGCGTTGATAAGTGACGATGATCGGGTCGGTTTGGTGTGGGTTGCCTGTGGCTTCCACTAGGGATTTGCAGTCACAGACAATGACCGCCCTGTGCCAATCATTTTCACTCTCTAGCCACTTCAAAGCGGCTTCTAGCGCTGCTTTTTCCGCCGAGTAGGAACTGCTGCGCACCCCTGTAGGTGCGTGCCATCGGTGGAGGACTTTTTTGTCTCTGGCTATGATCATGCCAGCTCCACCGTTTCTGGTGCCATCTGTCGTAGAACCATCAGTGTAGATCTGGAGGTCGCTATGAGCTACTTCCTCGATGGTTCGTTGGGCTTTTTCCAGTTGGACGATTTGAGGCATCGACTTGCTCGCTGGTGTCATGTAGATGGGGGCTGAGGGTGGGCGGTCCCAAGAGGGTGGGCGGTCCCAAGAGGGTGGGCGGTCCCAAGAGGGTGGGCGGTCCCAAGAGGGTGGGAGCCTCGCTTCGCCGGTTTGGTGTTGAGAGAACAAATTAAGTTCCCTTAAAACCGGCGTGGTCAATCCCCGCCAATCTTTTTTTACCAGTCTTTGAGGAGCTTGTCGGTCCAAGGTCAGTCTCCGGGGGTCAGTGTCAGCCTGTTGTAGCCAACTATCCGCCTTTAGAAATGACAGGGTCTTGTATCTTGCTTCCAGTGGGGTGAGATGTGCCTCTTTTAGAACGAATTCTCCAGGGGTTGATCTTAGGTGACCAGTGATGGCTCTAGCTGCGTTCAGCTGGGCACTTTCGAGCTTCCCTAGGTTGGATTTCGATAACCAGGGAGCCCAGGCCTGTGAAGCATATTCGGCCAAAGATCTTTGAATGGCGATGTAGATTGTTCTCAACTCTGCTGGTCGCCATCCCCAAGTTGTGCCCCCAAGGGCACGGAGAATATTCGTCCTCTTGGTCATAGCCTGGCATACCTTTATAGCGTGCTCGCTGAAAGTGAGCTGTCGGTCGTATTGAACGCCTAAAAAGGTAGGAGCTGCATTGAAGGAAAGGGGTAAACCTCTGATTGTAATATGCGGCTGCCATGAGGCTTCAGCTGTGCATAGGCTGAAGAAAGAGACCTCACACTTGTTTGTATTAAGTGTGAGACGAGCATCATCACTCTACTTCACTACCTTGTCAACTTCTTTTTGGAGCTTCTTTGTCATATCTATTTTAGTCCATCCGCTGCATGCAATCGCCAGGTCATCGGCATAGGCACTCACGAGAGTTGTGTCTTCAAATTGCATGAGAAGATCATCAATATATATGACGAAGAGCAAGGGGGACAAAACTGATCCTTGTGGGAGACCTTCCTTGGAAGTTCTCGATCGCCCAACCTTGGCATTGACCCTGACGCGGGCTTGTCGGTTCGTCAGCCACGAACTGATCCACACCAGGAAGCGAGCCGGGATACCTAGAAGGTGCATCTTTTGCAGCAGACCTGTTCTCCAGACCCTATCATAGGCTTTGCTGAAGTCGAACAGGGTCATTCCTGTCCGTAGCCTCTCCGACGACTGGAATCCGTCAGAGATGTGTTGTGATAGGCGGAGGCATTGGTCCACTGTGCTTCGACCCTTCCGGAACCCGGCTTGCCATGGACTCAGCAAGGAATGCTCTTCAAGCCACCATGAGAGACGATTTACGAACATTCTTTCAAATAGCTTGCAGATCGTTGATGTGAGGGCAATGGGCCGGTAACTGTCTACCGACTGTGGGTCCTTATCTTTTTTGAGAAACGGGATGATGACCGCATCCCGCCAAGACTGAGAGCACCAGCCTTCGAGCCAACTGTGGTTAAGAATTTTGAGTAGTTCTACCTCCACGTCGGCTGGAAGGTGCTTGAGAAGGTCTGGTGCTATTTCATCTGGACCCGCCGTTTTTCCCACTTTTATCTGTTTAAGGGCACTCTGGAGCTCGTCCTGGTGGAAAGCCTGTTCTGGGGTACGTCTAGGGCATCTCAACAGGGATTGCATATCCTGTCGATGTTGCTTGACTGCCAGTCTGCTCACTCAGTCGCTAGTCCTGCTACTAAAGTTGGCATACTATTGTATAAAAGCGTTCGCTTTGGCCTGATCACGGTGGTACAGTCGGCCTTTATATTGCAAAGCCTTTCCTGTTGGCTGTTGCTCTTTATTCTTGAGGCCCCGAACTGTCCGCCACGCTAACCTCGCGTCTTTTCCCGCTTTTATCTTTTCAAGGTGGTTGCGCCAGGACATGCGCATTGATTCTTCCACCTTTTCTGCCACTTCTTTGGATTTCTGCAACCATGCTGTGCGGTTCAAGGCCGTGTTGCGACGAAGTCGGTTGCGCTCTTTCATGAGACACTTGATTTCGTCGTTCATGTAAGAAGTTTCATTTGTCCTGAGAACTCTGAGCGGTATGGTCATTGAGGCTGCTTTCTTCAAAGCTTCTGTGAAGATGAAGAGCTTCTTCGAGGGAACCTTTTCAGCAGCCAGCTCAGTGAAGGACTCCATGACAATTTCTTTGAACCTGGCCCAGTTAGCTTTGTGGTAGTTTGGACGAGTTTTAGTCTTTTGGTTTTCATAACCAACTCCCTGGTTCCACTTTATCAGCACCGGGAAGTGATCAGAGTTTAGCTCGTTCAGAACTGACCAATCAAAACTATTTGCCGCATAAGCATCTACCAGGGTGATATCCGGGGAGCTGAAGCCTGGACCTTGGTTGTTGCGAGAAGCTCGAGTGGGAGTGCCATCGTTGAGGACCAGCTTAAAGTTGTCTTCCGCCCATTGGAACAGTGCTGTTCCACGCTCGTCGGACCGTGCAACATCATCCCAGACGGGATAATGTGCATTGAAATCACCGCAGATCAAACCCTGAGCTGACGGTAGACTGGCAACGAGTTTTGAAAAGTCCCTCGTGTGCGTTGAGCTCTCCGGTGGGATATAGACGTTTGTGATGGAGATGGAACGTCTACTCGAGGTTGGTAGAAGTATGCACTGCTGTTCTAAGGGGATTACTGCGGGGCACTGGGGCACCGAGTATTGGAGGCCTTTTTTGATGTAAGTGATGAGGCCTCCACCTCTTCTTGTGTGAGTTCCACTACCCTTCCTGTCCGTTCTGATAGCATCAAAACCTTCCAGTAGAGGGCTAGGGTCCTCCAAACCAAGCTTGGTTTCTTGTAGCAGAATGATGTCCACTGCATACTTCTTTATGACCACTCGGAGTTCGGGGATCTTCGTTGCCAGGTAATCGCAATTCCATTGCATTACGGTCAGCCTTTTAAGGGTGTTTCGGGGCTTCTGTGGTGCTCCGTTCGACTGTTGGGTTGTCCCATTAATAGGGGCGGAAATACAGGTCTGGCAGGTCCAGCTGTGAGTGCTTCAAAGATGCTCCAAGGCAGGCCTTGTTTGTGGAGCACATTTGAGGTGGAATCCTCTTTTGCATTCGGAGCACTCAAGTGTGGCCCTATAGTGAGCCAGCCGGTCACGACATGCTGGGCACATTGTATTTTTTGGTTTCTTCTTGTTGGATGTGTGGTTATTATTATTATTGTTATTATTATTATTATTTTTTTTTTTTTAATTTTATTATTATTATTTTTATTATTATTATTATTATTATTATTATTGTTATCATTATTATTATTATTATTATTATTATTATTATTATTATTATTATTATTATTATTATTATTATTATTATTATTGTTATTATTATTATTATTATTATTATTATTATTATTATTTTTATTATTATTATTATTATTATTATTATTATTATTATTATTATTATTTATTATTATTATTATTATTATTATTATTATTATTATTATTATTATTATTATTATTATTATTATTATTATTATTATTATTTTTATTTTTATTATTATTATTATTATTATTATTATTATTATTATTATGATTATTATTATGATTATTATTATTATTATTATTATTATTATTATTATTATTATTATTATTATTATTAATATTATTTTTATTATTATTATTATTGGTTGTGTGTTTGCCATTAGTGTTGTTGGAGGTTAAGTTTTTATGGTTGCAGACGTGACAGCACCAATTTACGTGTGGTGCATAGCGGGAGACATTAGCACATTTCCTGTGAGAGATGCCACCGCAACTATGACACCTGATGGCAATGCTGTTTAGTCTCATTTACGTATTGCAGACACAGCATTGTTTATTTGTTCCCACCGCCTGCGTGATTGTTGTGGTTGAAGTCGCGAGTCCAGCGCAAGGCCTGCAGATGAAGCCTTGAGTTCTCTTTTTGTTTCGAGTAAGGCCAGAGCAAGTCCAGTGGTAT
>OX387254.1:4494287-4499287 GCA_947562095.1 Branchellion lobata | reverse complement strand
GGTGTCAGGAGAAGTGGTTGATTTTTGAAAGCTTGAATAAAGAGTTTTTAATTGCAATGGTTGAATAGTGGTTGAAGGATAGGTGAGTGGTGTTTGAATAGTGGCTGAATGGCGGTTGAATGATGGTTGGATGGTGGTTGAATGATGAGTGAATAATGGTTGAAAAGCTGAAGATGGTTGAATGGTGGTTGAATAACGGCTAAATGGTGATTGAATAGTGGTTGAATGACGGTTGAATTATGGTTGAATGGTGGTTGAATGATGAGTGAATGATAGATAAATGATGGGTGAATGGTTGAATGGCAGTTGGATGGTTGACCCAGTTGTTGACGAGGCACTGGTGTGAGTCAAGGCAGCGGTCCCTCTGGAAGAGCAGAAGACGACCCGCCACGTTGATGAGAATGCTCTCCGCCTGCCTGGCCCCACCCTGCTCGCAAGCTGTGCAGCAAGCAATGAGTGGAAGCAATTGATACTTACTGGAAGCAAAATCAATGCGAGAATTTTTGTAAGAATGGTAACAAATATTAATTATAAAAATAATAATAAGATAATAATAATAAGTATAATTATTATTATTATTATTATTATTACTATTATTTTTATTATTATTATTATTATTATTATTATTATTATTATTATTATTATTATTATTATTATTATTATTATTATTATTATTATTATTATTGTTATTATAATAATAATAATAATAATAATAATAATAATAATAATTATTATTATTATTATTATTATTATTATTATTAATTATTATTATTATTATTATTATTATTATTATTATTATTATTATTATTATTATTTTATTATTATTATTATTATTATTATTATTATTATTATTATTATTATTATTATTATTATTATTATTATTATTATTATTATTATTATTATTATTATTATTATTATTATTATCATTATTATTATTATTATTATTATTATTATTATTATTATTATTATTATTATTATTATTATTATTATTATTATTATTATTATTATTATTATTATTATTATTATTATTATCATTATTATTTTTTTTATTATCAACATCATCATCATCATCAGCATCATCATCATCATCATCATCATCATCATCATCATCATCATCATCATCATCATCATCATCATCATCATCATCATCATCATCATCATCATCATCATCATCATCATCATCATCGTCCTCATCCTCATCCTCGTCATCCTCGTCATCATCATCATCATCATCATCATCATCATCATCATCATCATCATCATCATCATCATCATCATCATCATCATCATCATCATCATCATCATCATCATCATCATCATCATCATCTTCATTATCATCATCATCATCATCATCTTCATCCTCATCCTCGTCCTCATCATCCTCATCCTCATCCTCATCCTCATCCTCATCCTCATCCTCATCTTCATCCTCATCCTCATCCTCATTCTCATCCTCGTCATCATCACGGCAACGACAACAAGGGAGGTGATAGAAGGGTGCAGACAGGCGGAGTCAGTGCGGAGGGAGGTGAGTGCGACGGAGAGGACGTTGGAGGGGTGTGGTATGAAGTTGTCAATGTTCAACTCTTGCAACAACGACATTGTCGCTTGCTTGCCGGCTGCAGTGGTGTGTTTTCATAGTGCGTGGTAGTGTAATAGTGAGGTAGTGTGGTAGTGTGGCGGTGTGGTAGTGTGGTGTGTGACGTGATGGTATTTTGTTGTGTGTGTGTGGTGTGGTGTGGTGTAGTGTGTGTGTGACGTGGTGTTATTGTGTTGTGTGTGTAGAAGGTGTAGTGTGAAGTGGTGTATTGTGAGTTTTGTAATGTGGCGTGGTTGGGTGGCGGTGGTGTGATTTGATGAGATGGCGGTGATGTGATAAGATGATGGTAAGATGTGGTAAGTTAGGTTCTAAAAGTTGTGGTGATATGGAAAATAAAGTATATAAGATTGTGGTGAGTTGTGGATGCTGTTATGGGAATGCTGCTGCATTTGTAGTCAAGGTGGAAAGTGATGGTGTAGAGTGGTAGTGTGGAGTGGTGGTGTGGAGTGGTGGTGTGGAGTGGTGGTGTGGAGTGGTGGTGTGGAGTGGTGGTATGGAGTGGTGGTGTGGAGTGGTGGTGTGGAGTGGTGGTGTGGAGTGGTGGTGTGGAGTGGTGGTGGGAAGTGGTTGTGTGATGTGGTGGTGTGGAGTGGTGGTGTGGAGTGGTGGTGTGGAGTGGTGGTGTGGAGGGGTGGTGTGATGTGGTGTTGTGGTGTGGTGGTGTGGTATGGTGGTGTGGTGTGGTGGTGTGGTGGAGTGGTGGTGATGTGGTGGTGTAAAGCGATGGTGGAAAAAGTGGTGAAGTGGTGGGGGAGAGGAAGTAAGATCGGTGACGTAGAGTAATGGTGGTGGGAAATGCTGATGAAGTGGTGGTGTAAACTGAAAATAAAAATTTAATTTTGTTATGGAGTGCCGAGGCAGGTGACCCAATCACACCCACAACAGTCACAAATAATGAATAAAAAGTGTTCGCATGATCTAAAGGCCAAAAAAGGTTGATAATCTAAAGAAAGAAAATTCAATTCTCATAATGTTGGTTAACCCCCTTGTTAACCGCGAAGGTAAAGACAACTGATGTGACGGTGTGGTGGTGGTGGTGATGTGGTTGATAGTAGTGTGGTGATGGTGATGGTGGTGGTGATGTATTCAAAAATGGTGTGGTTAGCGGTGGTGATGTGGTTCAGAGTGGTGTGGTGGTGGTAGTGATGTGGTTTAGAGCGGTGTGGTAGTGGTGGTTGTGATGTGTTTCAAAATGGTGTGGTTGGTGGTAGTAATGTGGTTGAGTGGTGTGGTGGCGGTGGTGGTGGTGTGGTGTGGTGGTGGTGATGTAGTGTGGCGTTGGTGATGTGGTGTGGTTGGTTAGAAGAAACTCTGAGCATATCGATCAAATGGATGTTTTGAAATCACCAAATAACTTTTTGGGGAGTTTTCCCTTGAGAGAGCAAAGATGGAGATAGTGCAGTCTTGGGAAAGAGTGATGAGAAGGTCGAGGAAGACGTTGGTGAGGGTTGTGGCCGAATGGCTCCGGTGCTGGCTCATGCTGGCGTTGTCTAGCTTGCTGTCCCTCGAGTAGAGACGGATCTGTGTGAGGAGTGACGCAGTAGAGACAATGGTGCGGCAAGAGAGGCTACTTTGGGAATCATTTTAAGGTTAACATTCTGAAAGATGAATAGAACATTTGAAGTCTAAAATTAGAAGAAATAAAATTATAATCATTCAATATTATTATTTTTTAAATTATTATTATTATTTATTTATTTTTTAAATTATTATTATTATTTATTTATTGTTCAGATTATTATTATTATTATTATTATTATTATTATTATTATTATTATTATTATTATTATTATTATTACTATTACTGTTATTGATATTATTAATATTATTATTATTATTATTATTACTATTATTATTATTATTATTATTATTATTATTATTATTATTATTATTATTATTATTATTATTATTATTACTATTACTATTATTGTTATTATTATAAGATACTACATTACTCTTCAGCACCTCGTTCCTCTGATCAAGGAGGTTGGTGCAAGGGACACAAACGAACTCTTCCCACCAGGCCAGCCCTCCCGACACCTCCATGTTCTGCTCCTTCAATCAGATTCAGTCATCAAATAATTAAAAATTTAGTGAAGAATTCAACATTCAGTGAAGAATTCAACATTCAGTGAAGAATTCAACATTCAGTGAAGAATTCAACATTCAGTGAAGAATTCAACATTCAGTGAAGAATTCAACATTCAGTGAAGAATTCAACATTCAGTGAAGAATTCAACATTCAGTGAAGAATTCAATATTCAATGAAGAATTCAACATTCAGTGAAGAATTCAACATTCAGTGAAGAATTCAACATTCAGTGAAGAATTCAACATCCAGTGAAGAATTCAATATTCAGTGAAGAATTCAACATTCAGTGAAGAATTCAACATTCAGTGAAGAAGTCAACATTCAGTGAAGAATTCAACATTCAGTGAAGAATTCAACATTCAGTGAAGAATTCAATATTCAGTGAAGAATTCAACATTCAGTAAAGAATTCAACATTCAGTGAAGGATTCAACATTCAGTGAAGGATTCAACATTCAGTGAAGAATTCAACATTCAGTGAAGAAGTCAACATTCAGTGAAAAATTCAACATTCAGTGAAGAATTCAACATTCAGTGAAGAATTCAACATTCAGTGAAGGATTCAATATTCAGTGAAGAATTCAACATTCAGTGAAGAATTCAACATTCAGTGAAGGATTCAACATTCAGTGAAGAATTCAACATTCAGTGAAGAATTCAATATTCAGTGAAGAATTCAACATTCAGTGAAGAATTCAACATTCAGTGAAGGATTCAATATTTAGTGAAGAATTCAACATTCAGTGAAGAATTCAACATTCAGTGAAGAATTCAACATTCAGTGAAGAATTCAACATTCAGTGAAGAATTCAATATTCAGTGAAGGATTCAACATTCAGTGAAGAATTCAACATTCAGTGAAGGATTCAACATTCAGTGAAGAATTCAACATTCAGTGAAGAAGTCAACATTCAGTGAAGAATTCAACATTCAGTGAAGAATTCAACATTCAGTGAAGAATTCAACATTCAGTGAAGAATTCAACATTCAGTGAAGAATTCAACATTCAGTGAAGAATTCAATATTCAATGAAGAATTCAACATTCAGTGAAGAATTCAACATTCAGTGAAGAATTCAACATTCAGTGAAGAATTCAACATCCAGTGAAGAATTCAATATTCAGTGAAGAATTCAACATTCAGTGAAGAATTCAACATTCAGTGAAGAAGTCAACATTCAGTGAAGAATTCAACATTCAGTGAAGAATTCAACATTCAGTGAAGAATTCAATATTCAGTGAAGAATTCAATATTCAGTGAAGAATTCAACATTCAGTGAAGAATTCAACATTCAGTGAAGGATTCAATA
>OX387254.1:4481787-4491787 GCA_947562095.1 Branchellion lobata | reverse complement strand
TCTGCTACAACGTCTGCTCTTCAGCTTGCCACGTTCAATCTAGTCCACTCTAACTTTATTCAATCAATGCGTTTGCCACTAAACCACTATAGCACGAGATTTCTTTTCAAAATTCAAACCTGAGCTCAGCCAGGAATCGAACTCTAAGTCTTTATTTTTACAGCTAAACTCACTAACCATTAGGCTAAAAGATATAAACCTTGTTGATACAAAACAATACAATACAATACAGTACAATACGACACAACACAATAAAATACAACACAAAAAAATACATTACAATAGACTGATTTTCACAAGGTTGCGCGCAAGCGTGAACAACCGTTTTAAGCGCTTTTTTAATACTTACGTAGGCCTTTTATAAATTATTTGGAAGTTTAAGTTTCATATAATAATTGAAAAATATTAAATTTTCAAGAGTTATTCTCTTGTTCCGAAGATTTTGAGAGATTACCGTGAAACATTTTTCAATTGTTATTAGACATTATTATGTCAAAAAGCGCTTTAAAAATGCCTTGCTTGGATCAAAAGAACAAATCTTCGGCCATTTTCTCTCCTCAAATATGCAACATTGGAGTGAAATAGTACGCCAACGACAACTTTTAAACCTTCAATCGCTGCGTAAATAAAATTTTTACTTATTCAACAAGATTTCAAAAGTTTGAAAACAAGTTAACTTCGTCAGAAAAGTGAAAAGATAAAGAAATCATTGAAAAGATTAAGAGAACCTCGTAATTTCATGAACTGACCAATAGAAGACAAGCAAATGAAAAAAGGTGTAGCAGTAAATAGTAGTAAATTCACTATATGGACGCTCGCAGTTAAGCCATAACCCATCGACCACTCTCGCTATCCTTTTCCGGCTAGTCCGTACCGGGGTGAGTAAGATCTCCTGATGGCGCACACGAGAGGCTCGAACGAGCACTTCAGCCCACCGCATGCCTCCTTGACACATTATTCGTTACAACATTTATTTTTTAACCTTACCTAACAGGTAGTGACTGATCTAATCCATAGAATTTTCAATTTTTTTTTTTTACTTAAACTAAGCTATTACCCTCTACCTAGCACCTTAACCACTACACCTGAGGCTAGTTTTCCAATACATTTCTTTTCTTTTGTCGAGTCCGCCAGCACTGCCGGTTTGCGACAGCACTGACGTCTACGACATCATTCTAACATTTTGCCTCCCTAACTAATCCATTGGCCAAATTTTTTTTTAGATTAGCTAAAAGGTCTTACAGTTCCCTTATTAATTTCAATTCCAGTGCTTGCCTCCACTTTGTCAGAGTTTTGGCGCAAACTGAAATTTATCATTTGCATGCCTCACGCACCATTCTCAGAGCACTCCCGTTCTGCCCTGTCTCATATCACTCCTGGCTTGCCCCCATTTAATTATTTCATTTTTATTAACAATTATTTACTTATTCATTTTATTTATTTATTTATTCTATTTTATTTATTAATTTTAACTTATATTTTAATTTATTTTATTTTTAATTTTTTTATTTTAATTTTATTTTTTTTTTAAATAATTCATAACATAATTTTTTGTCTAGTTAATCACTTATTGTGTCGATTGGCACCGTGAACAGTCCGCACCCGATCGAGTATCTCCCTAAGCGTACCATCGATCAATCATAGTTGTCTTCGGCGTTGACCACAGTGAGCGAAACCGCCTCCATGGGACCAGCAAAAAAACACATTAAAAAAATTGTTTTGATAAATTAAAATTACTTCATAAGGAAAATTCCCTTTTCTCAAAAGCAAGTTTAATGAAAACACTGAATTGGGGGAAGCGTGTCTCACAATTTATCAACACACTCCATTCATGCCTGCATTCGTCAAAGAAGGTGGGTCGGAATTGGACATAATTTGAACAATCAAAAATGAAATGTTCGACCGTTTCAGGCTGACAGAAGCAGCAAGAACATCTGTCAGTTGAGGATACCGCTCTGTCAAAGACCGCTTTACGGAGTCTGCCATAACCAGTTAGGATGAAAACCGTCAAAAACCCTGGTTTGAACCAGCGGTTCGTGAATGCAAAGCTCACACTCGGAAGAAATCGATAGGTCATCCTAACTCTTTTTTCCGCGTCCCATCTTTCTTGCCAATGAGAGACCACGTGCTCGTTTGCCCTCCCCATTTCATCCGCTACCGGAGCCTCAGCGTCACTCGCAAAGCCCAGAAGTTTTATCGCCCGCTTTGCTTTTATAGACTGCCGGAGTCTTCTAAGGCATACGGCTAAGTCCAAAGGCACACTCACACACGTAGTTAGTGGTTGTTAAATTCGTGCTCCAGTGTTTTTTGGCTCAAAAGATGAGTTATAATTAAATTAAAACATTGAATTTTGTCTCGTTCATAAATTTAAAAATACTTTGTTTATTTGTTTAAAAATTATTTCAAAATACTCAATTTGAAATTTGGTATAATTCAAAAAGAATTGTTTGTCTATTGGACAGAAAGGTATTTCCTTATTTTCTTGTTTTTTTATACGCTGAAGTATTTTGGGTTAGTGGAAATTATATAATTTTGTTCGTAATTAAACCCTCATTTAATGTTCAATTTATCTCAAATTTTCGATTAATTTTTGATTTAATAGCAAAAAAAAGAGAATAGTTGAATTTCTCATACACTGTCATATATTAAATAATACGTATAAGCGTGCACCACACGTTGATGTACTAACTATCCAGACTCATAATCGCATAATTAGCCAGATTAACTATATTATTGTTGTGAAGGGTGAGTGTTTTGTGTTCTGTCAATATTATCATTATATCAATTACTATTGTCGTAATTATAATAATAATGATAGTAAATCTTCAGTTATAATAGGGAAATAATAATAGTTTTTAAAAAATAATAAAAATAAAATAAATAAATAAATTTTAAAAAAATAATAATAATAATAATAATAAAAATAATAATAATAATAGAAAAAAAAGAAAAATAAATAAATAAATAGTAATAATAATAAAATTAAAATTGGAAAAAAAGAGATAAAATAAATATGTAAATATAAACTATACCAAATAAACTTAATAGCTAACTGAAAAGAAAAAAATATATAATGTCTAAACGTAAAAGAAAGGGAGGTACACCTCCCTTAGCAAAGTCCTGGGCTTCTGACCCGAACTTGTCAGAGGCCTTGGAACTGGAGAGACAGCTCAACAGGAGAGCGGCAGACCTGCAGAGGGCTGCCGAAGAATTATTGAAGAGTGGAGATGTTGCGCGGCGAATCGAAAGCCGCGAATGTCTCAGAAGCATCATTGACTCCCTGGTGGTCATGGTGCCAGTGGAGGTGAAGAAGCTCCAGGTTTCGGTGGGGACCCAGTCAGAACCTCTGGTCTGCTCTTCCTTGGGCACGCAGACAAAACAGGTCATGCAGCCTGTGAAGTCTGTGAATTATGACTCGGTGGTGAAAGGAAACATCCGTAATGTACCGGATGGGAGGCAGTCCAGAGGTGCGCAGAACAGCGTCGTGCCAGTTCCTAGTCCCAGGTGTTTTATAGCAGAAGCACCGCAAATCGACCGCACACGAGCACAAAACGAGTTTTGTACCCGTGGAAAAGAGGAAGAAAGTCCTCCGAGAAAATGTTTTGGAGAGGATCAAGACATCAAAACCCGTGATTCTCAGACCAAAGGAGGGTGAGACGCTCTTGGAGCTCAGAAAGTCTTTCCTGGAGATGCTCAAGAGTGTTGAGGCGTCCCCAGAAAAGTCGCCAAAGATTTCGGCCATTAAGTCGAATGAGGCGAAAAACTTCCTCGTGGTCGATTTGCTAAACGAAGTGGAGCAGAGGAAGGTTGAAGACCTCATTAAATCAAAGTTGGTCTTTTCGAGACCAACAGGTTTTGATCCTGCGATGACGGTGTACAACGTACCCTCCGACCTGACCGAGGGAGAACTTTTAGATGCTTTAGTGGCCAAAAACGGTCTTATCTTCGCGTCTGGTGAGAAAGAAAAACTAAAGGTGTAGTAGTAAATTCACTATATGGGCGCTCGGCAGTTAAGCCATAACCCATCGACCACTCTCGCTATCCCTTTCGAGAGTGGTCGATAGGTTATGGCTTAACTGAAGGTGTGCCGAAGATTTAGAAATAGCCGGGAAAACTGTGACGTGGTCGTGCATATGGCGCCGGCCACGCAGAGGCAACTCGGGAAGAAGAAGGATAAGAGGGTCTTCCTTTTTTTCTCGGCAAACCCTTACAAAAATAGAGTTCAGACCCTCAGGTGCTTCAAGTGTTTCGGTTATGAGCATACCGACTCTAAAGGCAGCTGTAAAAATAGCCGGGTCTGCAGCCGATGCGGAGAAAAAGATCATGTGGCGGCCAAATGCACAAGCAGGGCCAAGTGCGTCAACTGCATGCGGGCAGGCAGAGGACTGTCGGCAGAGGGCCATATGGCCACTGATTCAGGATGTCCCGTTTACGCGAGGCATCTCGCAATCCCTCGAGCACGCACTGCCTACTAATGGATGAAAAATGTTCTTTTTATTTTGACGTTGATTATTCTTCAGATTTTAACGATTATAATTACGATTCAAAAGATATTATTATAGGTACTTGTGGTAATAGAGGTCCCAAGCGTCTCAATTTCCTTCAACTCAACTGTCGCAATTGTCAGGCCGTGATGCATGAGGTGGAAGAGGTTATCTCCGCAGGCGGCTTTGTCACTGTAGTCCTGCTAGAACCTTACCTTCAGAAGGGCTTCGAGGTGAATGGGTATCACAGCTTCATACCTAGGGGAGCTACTGCGAAGGTGTGGACTCTAGTGGCAGTCGGCTTGCAAGTGTTCCATTTGTCTCGTTTTGACACGGAGCATTTAATTGCTCTTAGTGTCGGATCGAGGCAAATGTCTTGCGGGTTGATTGTCTTGTATGCATACTTTCAATATAACTCTAACCATAAAATACTCATAACTCAAATAGATAATGTAGTTTTATATGATAGACATCTTAAGATATTGCTATGCGCTGATTCGAATGCGAACTCTCCGCTGTGGCTTTCTAAAAAAGAGGACTACGGTGGGAAGTCATTTTGCGAATTTCTATTGCTACGCAGCTTCAAGATATGTAATAAACGTAGTGATATGTATACTTCTGATTCGGTATGAGGTACTTCAAATATAGACATAACGGCATCTACCGATAATATGTGTGGGAGCGTGATAGACTGGAAGGTCACGGATGACGTCGTGGGTAGTGACCACAAGTCTATCACGTTCTCCATCAATATAGATAGGTTCAACAATGGCAATAGTGAAAATAGGTATGTAGGTAGTGAAAATAAAATAGACGAAACTAAATATAACTATGAGAAACCCGACTGGGAGCGCTTCAAGCGGATTCTTGAGGTACATATGGCTGAAAAAGTGAATAAAAACGAGATTATGACGGCGATAAATGAATCGACGCCTAAAATGAAAAAGAGGAAGCGTGATTGGAGGAAACAGGTAGCGTGGTGGAATGATGAATTGGCTGGTATGAGAAGGGAGGTAGTTGCAGCCAAAAAGCAGCTGGCCAGAAGGAGGAAATGGAGCTGCTTGGTCGAGGCTGAAAATGATATCTTGCCGAGGTGAAAACATCGTATGTGAAGGCTATCAAAAGTGCGAAGGAGTGCTTTTGGAAAGACTTCCTGGAGCGCTACGGCGTAGATGAAGGAAGCCCAGCGAACCCCTGGGGAACTCTCCACAGGCAAGCTGCTGGCAAGACAAAAAAAGGTGTCTTTTGGAAATCTGGAAAGGAATGATGGCAGCTTGACAACTTCGTGAAAAGAATCTGGGGAGCTTCTTCTGGAGCGTTTCTTCCCCAGTGATGAAGAGGATGCTTGTGATGGGTCCCATCAGCATATTAGGGAGTTGGTAAAAAGTTACCAGAACTGCAATGTTGAGAGTCCAGTGACTAGAAAAGAGATCAGCAGGTGCCTCAGAAGGTCGAAGAATAGTAAGACTCCCGGACCCGACGGTGTTCTTTACGAGCACCTGAAGGTTGTACAAGAAATTTGTCCGGACTCCTTGGCCGGTTTGTTAAATAAATACTTATATAATAGGATATACCCGGTTAATTGGAAAGTAGCTAAGCTGGCTGTGATACCCAAAGATAAGGGGGCTTCGCTAACCAAGGCTGGTTCCTACAGACCTATTTCACTTTTGAGTGCAATTGGCAAACTGTACGAGCGAATTTTGGCTTCGAGAGTCGAGCAGGACTATGACTTGACAGTCCGTCTCAATTTGGTTTCAAAGCTTCTCTGTCTGCTGAAGATGCCATAAGCAAGACGCTTGAAACCTTCAAAAATAAAAATAAAAAGTTTGTATTATTATTATTTATTGATATTCAATGCGCCTTTGATAACTTATGGTGGCCTTCAATTTTATTACGTTTAATTAAAGTAGGAATAAGCTCTTACATTTTTGATACATTAAAGGACTATTTTAGTGGGAGAAGCGTGTCGTTAATGGCCGAAGATAGATCCATGATGATAAGCCGTGAAGCTGAAAAGGGCTGTCCTCAGGGATCTATCGTAGGCCCGTATGCATGGAGGTGGTACTTGGACGAACTGTTGAACGATGCACAATGTGAATGGTATTCTGACACTGTGGAGTGGGTTGGGTATGCGGACGACATAGTGATCGCAGTGAAGGGCAATAGCCGCCTTGAACTGGAGCGTCTATCCGAGCAATTCTTGTCGCATCTGATGTCATGGTGTGGCAGGTATAAGCTTTGCCTATCCACGCCGAAGACCAAGTGCATGCTGATAAAGAGCCACATGGATAGGTCGTGGATGCCCAGGGTTCTAAGTGCTGGAGAACGCATTGAATGCGTTCGACAGTACAAGTATCTTGGTGTTATTCTGGATAGTGTACCTAACTTTGTAGAGCACGCGAAGTGGGTACGAGCGAAGGTTTCTACCTACATGTTCTCCCTGAAAGCTCATATAGGTAGGGGATGAGGAATCCAGCGGAGGGTGGTAGAAACACTTTACGATACTGTATGCATTCCTATGATTGCGTATGGCGGAGAGGAGTGGGCGAAGAGTATGACTAAAAGTCACGTGAGGAGGCATCTCAATGCGCTGCATCGGGTGCTACTCTTCACACTGACTCGAGCCTGTACTCTCGCTTCTACCGTCTCTCTAGAAGTGGTAGCTGGCCGTATGCCTTTAGACTTGAAAAAAGGTGTGACAAATAATTGTGAATGATCTCTCCAGACAGACGTTGATAAGAGAAATAAGAGTAGGAGAGAAAAAGAAGTATTTTTAGACCCATGAAACATACTCATTTTGCCAGAATGAAACATTTTTCAATAGTCATTTTATGTAATTCAGCTGATTCGGTTATAGCCTTTTTAATTTATCAATTTTATTCTAGTCAAAGTTGCTTTTCACATCCGCCTTGGATTTCTTTTAACATTGTTTTTTCTCCCATTCTAATTTTTTGACATGTTTTTCAACATTTCCAGCGTTTGAATAGATTCAACTCAAAAAGACTATGGTATAAAACACTATAATACAAAGGGTACGATACACTACAAAAAGATTCAACACAAAATAATGAAATACAACACCTTAATATACAATACAATAAAATACAAAACAAAACACTGCGATAGAAAACGGCAAAATAAGATATAGTGCGATACAATGCACGAGGATAAAAAGCAGCACGATAAAATTAATACAATACGATACTATATAACGCAATAAAAGCACGATCGTTATTGCATCGTCTCCCTCGAAGATAAAGCAACGAAAGCTTCGAATTCATTCTCATGGATGCCTTCTCGCCTTCTCTCTTGCCTGCTAAGCACGGAGGTACTCTGCAATTGAGGGCCCCAAGAAATGGGCAAGCCAGCAGCTGCCATTCAGCAGTAGTAGTAGTAAATTTACTATATGGGCGCTCGGCAGTTAAGCCATAACCCATCGACCACTCTCGCTATCCCTTTCCGGCTAGTCCGTACCGGGGCGAGTAAGATCTCCTGATGGCGCACACGAGAGGCTCGAACGAGCACTTCAGCCCACCGCATGCCTCCTTGACACATTATTCTTTACTACATTTATTTTTTAACCTTACCTAACAGGTAGTGACTGATTCTAACCCATAGAATTTTCCTTTTTTTTTAACTTAGACTAAGCTATAACCCTCTACCTAGCACCGTAACCACTACACCTGAGGCTATTTTTCCAATACATTTCTTTTCTTTTGTCGCGTGCATTCAGCAGTGAGCCAGCAGCTCCCATGCAGCAGTTAGGCATCGTCTTGATGTCATACTCCCTCAACAAGACAGGACAGCCAAAACGAACATTTATATAGGACTGAGAGCAATTTTTTGAAAAAAATAGTTGAGAAATATTTTCGAAATAATCTTGACAAAGGCACCTGGCGTGGAGAGCTGTAGAGTGAAAGAGGAGCGAGCCGAAGACACTCCACACAGCGAACGAGCCTCGGCACCAGGCCATCGCCAAGGCAGCCCCGTCCGTGCAGTACTTGAGCATCGCTACGCCACCACACACCTGTCTGGCGTCTGTCATGCAAAGAGTATGAGATGAGATTGGTTGAATCAAGTGAAATCATGTAAACAAATTACATATGTGAATTGCATGACAGGATGCTTTAGTTGCGAATATTGTAAAATTAAATGGACCAATCAAAAAATCTAATCTCATCAAATCATTTATATAGCGCTGATTACACACTGTTCAAGAGCGCTTTGCTACGAACTGTTTAAACAACAAAGTTTTAAGGGCTTTACGAAATGAAAGTAGAGAAGTAATGAAGGTGAGATTGGGGGGAAGAGAGTTCCATAAAAGGGGCCCACAGTAGTAAAAGGCAGATTTAGCATGAGTACAATTGGAAGGAATTCTAAAAAAATGAGAATAAGTAGATCTCAGTCCCTTACGAGAAGGCAACTTAAAAAAGTCAGCTAAGTAGTTAGATGAGTGATTATTTTTTATTTAAAACATGAGTGCAGATTTTGAAAACTGATCTTTTTTTTAAGAAGCAACCAGTGTAAAGAGATAAGGGTAGGAGTAAGACGAGAGAATTTATAAGTGCCAAAAACTAAGCGTAACAATAGTCGAAGCGGGACAAAATAAACGAAAAAACTAGTAGTTTGAGGGTTGGATTGTCTAGAAAAAGTTTCAGTTGCTTGGTACTGCGAAGATGAAAAAAAGATGATTTAGCCACAGATTTTATTTGTGGTATGAGAAAAAGTGAAGAGTCAAAAATGAAACCTAAACTATGAATGTTGGGAAAAGGGCCGAGTGAAAGGTTAGATGAAATATTAATTGAGGGAAGATATTCAATAAGTCGAGAAGACTTGCTAAATATATAAGATCAAATATTGAGGGATTGAGTTTGAAAAACATAGAATGACTTCGAGATTATTTTACCAATACAAGAAGAAATTTTACAGATAGTAAAATATAATTCATAGTTAGAGAATGAAGTAAAGATGTAAGAGTCATCAGCATATAGTTGACTTTAAAGGAAAATGATGAAATAATTCTTGAGAGTTCAGAAGAAAAAAGAATAAAAAGAAGAGAACCAAAAACAGAACCCTGAGAAACACCAAATGGAAAAGAGAAAAGCGTAAAATGAGAGTTGTTTATAGAAACTACAGAACTCCTGTTGGAGAGGTAAGAGGAAATCTATTCAAAACAAGAGCCAGAAATTCCAAAAAAAGATTTCAAGTTGCTGAATTAGTAAGGAGTGGTCGACAGTGTCGAAGGCAGAAGAAAAATCCAAGCAAAGAAGATGATATTACTCTTGCCACAGGTAAATGAAAATTCATATATATTTTTAAGTAAACTTTCAGTACTGTGAGAAGAACGAAAACCAGACTGAGTAGAAGAGAGCAGATTTTTAGACTCGAAAAAAGGGAGAAGCTGAAAATAGACAACTTTTCCAGAATTTTAGAAATAAAAAAGAGATTAGATATAGGCCTATAGTTTGTTGGTAGAGAAGGATCTAGAAAGAATTTTTTAATTTTTTTAATCTTAA
>OX387254.1:4461787-4476787 GCA_947562095.1 Branchellion lobata | reverse complement strand
TGCTTTTTATAAAAAAGCAATAAAACTAAAAAAATTGCTTGAGTGGCTTAGTTATTTAAACAAAATTTTGAAGCGGGTTAAAATGCCTTGATTAGATAATTTTCTTTAAGCCTTTATTGTATCAAATCCAGAAAACACTGAAAATATAAAAAAAATGTAGAAAACTGGAAAAATAAAAATAAACAGTAAAAGAGTAGTCACAGTATCCCAGCAGCTAGTAAAACCGTTCTTCCGAGAGGGCCCTTCTAATCTACTCTAATCAAATCATCCATATAGCGCTGATTACACACTGTTCAAAAAAGCTCTGCTACGAACTGTTCAAACAACAAAGTTCTGAAAATTTCACGAAATGAAAGTAGAGAAGTAATAGAGGTAAGATTGGGGGGAAGAGAGTTACATAGAAAGGGCCCATAGTAGAAAAGTGCAGATTTAACATAAGTACTATTAAAATTTATCCTAAAAAAATAATAACAAGAAGATTTCAATCTTTTACAAGAAGGCAATTTAACAGCATCGGTTTATTTTAACTGCTTTGCCACCCTATAGAAAAATATAGCAGCTTAATAGAAAGGTGAGCGATCATTGTTTATTTTAAACGTGAGAGTGCAGATTTTGAAAATTGATTTTTTCAAAGAGGCAACCAGTGTTAAGAGATAAGGGTAGGAGTTATACGAAAGAATTTACGAGTGCCAGAAACTGAGTGGGCAGCGCTTTTAGAAGCTTTGGTGAGAGAGTGTAGCGTGGTCTCTTGGAATCCATAGTATAAAGAGTAACAATAGTCAAAGCGGGACAAAATAAACGAAGAAACTAGTAGTTTGATGGTTGGATTGTCTAGAAAAAGTTTCAGTTGCTTGATATGGCGAAAATGAAAAAAGATGATTTAGATGCAGATTTTATTTGTGATATGAGAAAAAGTGAAACCTAAACTATGAATGGCGTAACAAGGGGTGAGTGAAAGGTTTGATGAAATAATAATTGAGGGAAGAGATTCAATAAGTTGAGAAGACTTGCTAAATTATAAAGGACCAAATTTCGAGAAATTGAGTTTAAGGAACATAGAATCAATCCAAGAGATTGTTTTACTAATACAAGAAGAAATTTTAGAGATAATAAAAGATAATTCATGTTTAAGAAATGAAGTAAAGATGTGAAAATCATCAGCATAAAGCTGACTGAAGAGAAAATGATGAAATAATTTTTGGGATATGACAAGTATGAAGAATAAAAAGAAGACCAAGAACAGAACCCTGAGAAATACCAAATGGGAAAGAAGAAGAAGTAGAGCAAGAGTTGTTTATAGAAACTACAGAACTCCTGTTGGAGAGGTAAGAGGAAATCTATTCAAAACAAGAGGCAGAAATTCCAAAAAAAGATTTCAAGTTGCTGAATTAGTAAGAAGTGGTCGACAGTGTCGAAAGCAGAAGAAAAATCCAATCAAAGAAGATGATATTACTCTTGTCACAGAAAAGTGTAGAAGCATTATAGATTTTCAAAAGTAAGTACTGTGGAAAGGACGAAACTAGACTGAACCAGAATGGAGCAGATTGTAAGCCTCAAAAAAAGAAGCTGAGAATAAACGGCCTTTTCCAGAATTTTAAAAATAAAATAGAGAATAGATACAGACCTATAGTTTGTTGGTAGAGAAGGATCTAAAGAATTTTTTTAATTTTTGGTGTAATAATAGATTTTTAAGATAGAAGGGTAGATTGCTGTAATTAAAAAGATTAATTAGCTCAAAAATCACTGGATAGAAAAAAGAAGGTTTTTTTAATATGAGTTGATATAAGGTCAAGAAAATATGTGGAAAAGGACATTGAAGTGATTATCGTAATAAATTCAGAGATGGTTATTGGGGGAAAGTAATTAAGAGAAGCATCACAGAATTTCGTAAAAATAGGAAAAGATGAATTATCATTTCTAGAAGAAAAACTTTTGTTAAAGATGGAGGTGGAAAGTTTTTATAATATAATCCAGAAAGAGAGCCCTATTTAAACTTGAAGGATAAAGCAGACTTTATAGAGTCATTGAAAAAGGAAGAATGCTAAGATTAGAGAAGACTTCTATAGGATGATAAATCTTTCTGCCATTTTTTCCATGAGGCGTAGAACGATCTGCACGGTAGAACCATTCAAGCTTTCAAGCAGCCCTTTTGGCAGAAAAGCATTGGCTATCAAACCAAGGAGCCTTAGAAGAAAAGCGAAAAGAAAAAGTCTTTGTAGGGAGAACAGCATCATGACTTTCAAGAGAAGCATTGAAGGGTGCTAGAAAAAGATTGGGATCAGAGAAAGAAAGAGGATCAAAAGAAGACTGAGAGAAAGAATTTATGGAGGAATGTTTATTAAATTTAGACCAAGGCCTTTTATTAATCTTAAATTGGGAGATTGGAAAAGATGGAATATTGAATGAGAAATTAATAAGAGAGTGGTCAGAAAAGGTAACAGATTCAACAGAGATGGATGGTTTAGTGAAAGAAGAGAAAATTATATAATCAAGAGTTTCCAACAGGGTGTGTTGAAAAATTAGCATGTTGCGTTAGATAAAAAAGATCAAAAATATTATCTAGTTTCAAAAAATGAGAATTCAATTTATTATTATGAAGAATATTAAAATCTCGCAAAATAAAAAAAAAGGGGAAGAATGCATATAGAGTCTCAGTTAAAACTGATAACTTCAAGGAAAATTGGGAGGGAGGAAGTAGGAGGTTTATAAATTAGTGCAATAACAAAAGTGAAAGTAGAAGGAAATTTGAATGATGAAAAAAGACATTCGAACGTAGAGCATGAAGGATAGTGAATGTTAGAAGCAGAAAATGTAGATTTATAGAACAAAGAAATGCTACCATAGGAGGAGTGAGAAGAAGAAAAAGGTTTTTTAGGAGACCTAGCTAATTCAATAAGAGTAAGATGAACGAGAAGCAGAAAGTAAAGAGGGAAGGGGCATCTCCATGCCATGTTTTTTTATAATCTTTATTGAAGCAAATACAAAAAAACGCTGGAAATAATTTATACTGAATGACCATTGAAGAATGTTCCATAAAATCAACCAAAACTGGAATGTTGAAAGGTTCTAAGAAATGCAAAAGCAGAATTGTCTATTAACTCAAATCAATGAGTCTTACAATTTGAGAATTGAATCATATTTTAAAACCACATAACATAACAATTAGAGAGTTATTTCAAGTTATTTCTTTTTTTCTTCTATTTCCCTTTCCAGCTATTTCTCATATTCACAGGGAAGTCTCTCTGGATACCACAATTCTTTGCAATGCTTTCAACACTCGTTCACTTTTTCGTTTTTTAAGTTGGCAAACGGTATTCATTAGCCGATTGGTTGACGATTTTACAGCAATGTCTTATTCTTCCTCAGCCATTTCTCAAATTTACAAATAAGTCCGTCTGGATATCACAATTTTTTGCAATGCCTTTCAACACTTGTTTACTTTTTTGTTGAGTAATTTGGCAAACAGTATTTATGTAGGCGTTAATTGACGATTTCACGGCAATGTCCTATTTAAAGACTATGTATGCGTTGCCAACGTGATGCCAGTTATAACCCCTGAGTTTTCATTCTTCAAATTTAACTATTTTAATCAATTTTTTTTTGATTTATTGTTTTAAATTAATATTTAATTGTGATTAAAACTTTTAAATCTTTTTCTCTAGCGATTTGTTTATTTCGTAGATTCAATGCCGACTTTTATGACTGATAACATTCTGTTCTAGTATATTTCAATGTTTTCTTTTTTTGTTCGACTGTTCGCCGTGTTTTTTAAACATTTCCAGCGTATGTCCGGACTTGATTTAACAAAAAAATAGTGACTATTAAATGACTATTATTTTTAAAAAATGCCTGTATTTCAAACGAGAAAATGGCGGACTTGACAATCTCTCAAAAATCTTTTCAACATTCTTGCAATCAGCAAAAACTACAACTCTCAGATGAAGTTACTTATTTATAACTAATATTTAAAACTTTAACTTTCAATAGTTGTAAAAAATAGTTTAAACAAAGTAAATTAAAGTAACGGCTACAGACTCTATGGCGAAACCGGAAAAAGTCTATAGCAGGAGAGGTGAGAAGATTAAATATTTGTAAAGATATATTAAGTGACATGGTGTTTAATAAAGAAAGGTTTAGTTCATTATTAGAATTTGAGAGTCAAGTAAGAAAGCGATTTTGTTAATTTATTATAAGTTTTTTTTGCAATAATTATTATTTTGAAGAAAACGGGACCTACGGTTAGAATTTAATGAGTTTAGATAAAAAATTCTACGTCTAACAAGGCGAGGTGGGCGAAAGGGAACAGAAAAGTCAGAAGTTATTGAAAATTTTAATTAAAAAATTATTTTCTAAACCAGTACTTGAATCTGAAAATGATGAAATATTGAAAAAAATTTAACATAGTTTTCATCCAAATTGCAAGTTTAAAAACAGTCCGTAGCAAAAACATAAATCATAAATTAAACTCGCTACACAAAGGGGTTGATAAGACTTGATTAGATTCAACTTTTCTAATCACCACTTTTTACTATCGCTTGCAGTATTATAACTAACAACCTTGACCTTGAATTTTTTGCAAGTTTTAGAAAGCCGTGTCCAAAGTATGTAGCAGACGCTGTGTTAGGACTGGCCACTTATCGTTTATTTAAGCATACTATCTAAGTGGTGTTTTATTTCAACTTAATTTTAAAACTATTTATTAGTCTATTAAAGAAAAAAAATCCTCTAATATAAGAAAAACAGCTGTATAACGCTGATACACACTTTTCATAAGGGCTTAGCTACGAACTGTTTGAAGAGCTTAAAAGAAGGTAAAGAAGTAACAAGAGTAAGATTGTGAGGAAGAGTTCCATGATAGTAGGAATGATTGGATTTCTGAAGACATTATAAGAAAACGATTAGGTGCTCAACACCGGAAAACATTTTGAATGAGCAAGTCAAAAACCCAAGTAACTCATTTAAATGTGTATAGCAATGATTGTTCAAAACCGTTTTGTTAACAAATATGTTGATATTTTAGAAGCTTTATGAGGAAATACACACTCTCAGCGGTCTCGCGTTATTTTTCGCCTTTTTATGGTGCCTTTTAAGCATTTACCATTAACTGGCATTTTACTGATGTGGTCTCATGGAAATTTATTTTTCTAGGTTTTATTTTGTCTACATTCTCACTCAAACCTTTCGTAGGACTGCCTGTAATGCAGTCTTAATCTTTCGTCATTTTATAATTCCCAATACCATCTTTTTGAAGTTGTCTATTTTTGTTTCAAGAGTAAAAAAAACACTTATTTTCAATAGAATATGCATGCGGATAAGCGTGGAGAAAATGATGAAATCATCGAAGCGACTGCAGTGGTTAATAACTTCAGCGACGCTGCAAAATCAATGAAACTGGAAAAAATGAACTCCCATCATTCTATTCAGTCTGACAACTTCTTTTTGTCGTAGCACTTTCATGGACCACCGTGAGGACCTTCGACATTCGAACGAGTGTCCCCTGCAGTTACTGAATGCACTGGTGCCATACACGAGCCGAAGGCAGACAAATCTGAACGATCTTCAGCTTTGGTGCACTGGCCAGTTGATGACGCTTGCAACTTGCCACTAGTGCTGCAAGGGGCTTGAGTGACGTGGAGAAGTGGCGTGTAATTGAGAGAAACGTCAGTGCACTCGGGGGGCTGTTGTTTGCTGATGATTTTGATGTAGTTTCTCGGAATGAAGCCTATCTTTAAGCCGTCACACGAAGCCAACAACCAGTCCTTGGGAGCAGTGGCTTGGAACTCTGTAGAGGTGGTGTTGGTACATACATGTATGTTATCAACATGTTAAGCACAAATTTTGTCATTTTATAAAAAAATTAATTTTTCATATATGTTTTGAATTTTTGGTGAAAAAGAGAGCTTTTTAGTTAAGGTTGTTTAAAAAACAAGCAAACAAGTGAACAACAAGCGAATAAGTTAACTACAATTTGTTGTTATGGTATATTTTTTGGTAAACGAATGCTCGGGAAAACTGGCGAACCTTCAGGAGCGATGATGAGTCGGCATGCCTTCTGGAACGACAACTCATCTTCTTGGCGCCCTTCGAATGAGTGCTCGGCCTGAGCCACGTAGTGTGCTGTCACGCCCCTGCTCCACTTGTGCTGCTCATCTGGTAGTGGTGAAGGTGATGATGATGATGATCATGATAATGACTAAGATAATAATGATGAATATGATAATTGAAATGAATCCCATTTATAAATTGCCAATGCAAGCAACTGACTTAATCTGTCTCAATCGCAACTAATGAATAATATATCGTTAGCAAACATAAGGGTTGAGAATGAGAACGAAGAACGTTAGTTTCCTCATTCTTGGTGGGAAAAAGTGAAACAAAGTTATGGCAAACAAAAAGAGGCATAAAAGTGCCCCTCAAGGGGCGAAAAGTGATGGAAGCTGGTGCAGAGCGACACAAAGATGATTCCGAATGGAGATATTAATTCATAAGACTTGAAATGAAAACCAATTTTTTGCTGGGTGAAAGATGACAACAGTTTCCATAGCAACCAGGGTCCCGTCATGACGACAACAAAGAACACCATTACTGGCCATGTTTTTGTGTTGTTTTTTGTGTTTTTGTTGATAGAATGTGCTTCCTGGAAAAAAATATATAAAATAATTATTAAAAAAAGCAAGAAGTCGAAATTAGTTTAGTAGACAATAAAATATATAGAGTATAAATCTACTTTAGAAAGTAAAGTTTGAGAGAGTTTCCATGAAACTTTACTTCAAATACATAGAATCTTTAGCTGTAAAATTATTCCCATAAATTTTATTTAGTTATTGACTTATTATTAATAACTTATCTAAGCTAATCAAAAAATTTTTGATGCGCCCTTCAGCATTATGTTCGAGGACGTTCCCATGTGAACGGTTTTACTCGCTGTGGGCTACTAGAAAACTGGTACTCTAAGAAGACGTTTATACTTTTATTGATCTGCCGTTTCTAGAGCTCAAACCTGGGCTCACCTGGTAAGACTTTACAGCGGATAGGCCAATCATTATGCCACAGAAATAGACATAGTATAAAAACAGTAATAATAAAAATAGTAACAATGAAAATAGTAATAATAAAAATGTAAAGTAAGAACTCATGAGTAGTCAGGGTAAAAATGGGGATGGAATTAAGTCAAATTGATAAAAACATAGAAGACTACATTGAAGATATATGTGTTTTATAAACGACAGTGAAAACATATAGGTTGTCGTATATAATTATGAAAAAAAAAATCTAGTATATACCACACCGTGGTCTCCAGGGACTGTGCCCAGAGGAATTCTTCTGTGGCAGCCTGTGAACCTTTGCGCATCAGAGTCACCAAGTATTTGAGTCTCCTAAACAGGAACCTGGGTAGTGTGGTGTGGTGTTTTGTGCTGATCATGATGTGGCTGTATGTGACGAGTGTCATGTGATGAGTCTTATTTGGTGCATGTTGAACAAATTGTGTTCAGTTGAGTAGAGATTGAAGAAGTGTTGTAGGGTTGTGATGGGTTCGGTAATCATTTTGAGCATGTAATGGTGGTGTGTTCAAATATAGTGTGATAGGTGTAGCATGGTATGATGAGTGTTGAATGCGTTGTTCTTGATGAGCTAGTGTAGGAATTGTGATAAGAGTAGTCTGTATGTGATGTGTTGGAGAACATTTTTGTTGATCACAGTAGTTGGGATGTTTGTGAATTGGTAAGCATCTATGGTGTTGCTAGGCTGGTCTTTGGTGTGGTAAAAATAATTGGTGAATAAGTTGGTAATGGAAAAAAGTTTAAATGGCTTTTTCAATAGATGGATAAACAGAAAATGAATGGATGGATGGGATGATGAGTTACTTGATAACTCTTAGGACAGCAATGGATGACAAAATGTTGTGGAAGTGGCTTTTTAGCTGAGTCATTTGATCAGAAACACCCAATAAGGCTCTGAATGAGTTTAACACTGCCTGTTCAGTTGAATATAATGAAATTTTGAAATATTGATGCAAGTTAGTCACATTCATTTAATGTTGAATATTAATATTAATATTGAAAAACATGAAAGGTTTCCAAATGAATGCTGTCTGAATGTGCACCTGATAAGTGGAGTCAAGCATCATGGCAATGGAGTTGACTGTGCGCACAATCGACTCAATAGACCCAAAGGCTTCTCGAGTTGACATTTCAGCTTGCTGTGAAAAACTATTATTGCCAAAATACGCATAGACACCATTTCTAGGAAAAGCAGGGTAGGCATTATAAAATGAATTAGTCCCGTATGGATTGTAGGAATTATATGCGTTGTAGTTATAGTTGCCACAGAGTGGAGCTGAGTAGTTACGATTTGAAGGCTGTGGTGGTTTCCGAGATGGCAAAGGGGGTGGTATTTTATTTCTTTGTTGAAAATTCGAATTAGACGTGGTCAGCGTTGAGAATGGCACACCACAAGAGGACTGGTTTGTGTCAGTCATTGAACTGAAACTTGAATAAAAAACATTTAAATGAAAAAAATCCAATATGTAAATTTCTGAAATATGCAAAATTTCAAAATACTTTGATTCTCCTAGATTTTTTCCAATAGATCGATTGTTGGTCATGTCGTTTTTTAGTCTATAGTCTTCCATTTTTGAATGATTTTTTTGAAAATTGAAATTTTTTTAAACCAGAGTATTGCATACTTAAACTGTCAACGGCCAACACACTTATTAAACTTCGAACCAATGAACCAAAATAATCCATATTCGATAGTGTGACAAATAGGACTGTATATAATTTGTTTATTTTCATTAAAAAATTATTTATTTATTATTGATAAAATGAAAGGTGAATTCAATAAATTGTTGGAGAAGCCTTCGTAGAATGAAAGAATCTTAACTAATATATCTTTTTATTCACTAATCTAATCTTATCTAATCTAATAAAAACATTTATAGGGCGCTGCTTTTACACTGCTCAAAAGCGCTCTGCTACTAACTGTTTAAACAACAATTTTTCAAGAGCTTTACGAAATAAAAGCAGAGAAGTAATAGAGGTGAGATTGGGCGATAGAGAGTTTCAGAGAAAGGGCCCACAGTAGGAAAGTGAAATTTTAGCATAAATACTATAAGAAGGTGTCCTAAAAAATGAAAATAAGTAGATCTATCTCTTACGAAGAGGCAACTTAAAAAAGTCAGCTTAGTAGGTAAGTGAGGTATTATTTTCTCATTTTAAACATGAGTGTGCAAATTTCGAAAACTGATCTTTTTTTAAAAAAGCAACCAGTGTAAAGAGATAAGGGTAGGAGCCAGACGAGAGAATTTATGAGTGACAGAAACTAAGCGGCAAGCGCTATTAAAAGCTTTGGTGTGAGGGTTTATGATTGATTACATTCTGTTCTCATATATTTTAATGTTTTCTTTTTCAGTTCGATTGTTCGCCGTGTTTTTTTAACATTTCCAGCATATGTCTGGACTTGATCAAATAAAAACTATAAAAAAGAGGGTGTAGCGTGGTCTCTGGGAGTCCATAGTATAAAGAGTTACAATAGTCAAAGCGGGACAAAATAAGCGAAGAAACTAGTAGTTTGAGGGTTGGATTGTTTAGAAAAAATTTCAGTGGTTTGATACGGCGAAGATGAAGAAAAGATGATTTGGCTCCAGACTTTATTTGTGGTATGAGAGAAAGTAAAGAGTCAAAGGTTTTTTTTATTTTGGTTGTTCACCATGTTCTGTGCCATTTCCAGCGTTTGGCAGAATTTGCTTCAATAGACTATAAAAAAAGGTGAAACCTGAACTATGAATGGTGGAAGAAAAGGCGAGTGAAAGGTTCAATGAAATTAATTGAGAAAAAAAAATTAAATAAAAAAATGATATTAATTAATCAATATTAATTGAAGGAAAAGATTCAATATGTCGAGAAGACTTGCTAAAATCTATAAGATCAAATTTCGAGAGATTGAGTTTGAGGAGCATAGAATCACTCCAAGAGATTGTTATACCAATGCAAAAAACCTTTTAGAGATAGTAGAAGATAATTCATATTTAGTAAATGAAATGAAAATGTAAGAGTCATCAGCATAAAGTTGACTCTGAAAAGAAAATGATGAAATAATTCTTGGAAGTTCAGAAGTATAAAAATAAAAAAAAGAAGACCAAGAACAGAACCCTGAGGAACACCAAATGGGAAAAAGGAAGGAGTAGAATAAAAGTTGTTTATAGAAATTAAATCTCACTAATATCTCGTTTTAGTTAATCTAATCTAATCTAAAAAAACATTTGTATAACTCTGATTACACACTATTCAAAATTGAGCTGCTACAAACTGTTTTAACAACAAAGTTTTAAGTAAGTTCACCAACTTATACAACAAGAATGTAAGCAAATGTTGAAAGGCATTGCAAAGAATTGACTATAGAATCAAAGTTATGAATTTCGAAAATGCAGAATCAAATCTTATTAAAATTGAATGACTACTGAAGAATGATTTATCAGATTAACTAAAACTGTAATGTTATAAAAAATCCCAAATTTTTTATTTGAAAAAAATGCCTATGAAATCAAATTAATGAGCCCTTAACATTGAAAATTGAATCATAACTTGAACTCACATACATTTACTAGTGGAGATTTTTATCCAGGTTATTTCCTCTTTTCGACTTTATTCCTTTTCAGCCATTTCCTTTTTCCATCCACTAATTCTTGAGCTAGTTTATCTCTCTTTTACTAAAGCAATCTTCCCTTCTATCTTAACAATCTCTTAGTACACCAAAAATTTAAAAAAATTCTTTCTAGATCCTTCTCTACCAACAAACTATAGGCCTATATCTAATCTCTTTTTTATTTCTAAAATTCTGGAAAGGTTGTCTATTCTCAGCTTCTCGCTTTTTTCGAGGCTAAAAATCTGCTTTCTTCTACTCAGTCTGGTTTTCGTTCTTTTCACAGTACTGAAACTTCATTTGAAAATATATATGAATTTTCATTTACCTGTGACAAGAGTAATATCCCCCTCCTTCTTTGCTTGGATTTTTCTTCTGCCTTCGACACTGTCGACCACTCCTTACTAATTCAGCAACTTGAAATCTTTTTTTGGAATTTCTGGCTCTTGTTTTGAATAGATTTCCTCTTACCTCTCCAACAGGAGTTCTGTAGTTTCTATAAACAACTTTCATTCTACGCTTTCCTTTTTCCTATTTGGTGTTTCTCAGGGTTCTGTTCTTGGTCCTCTTCTTTTATTTCCTATACTTCTGAACTTTCAAGAATTATTTCATCATTTTCTCTTCAGTCATCTTTATGCTGATGACTCTTACATCTTTACCTTATTTCCTAAATATGAAATATCTTCTGCTATCTCTAAAATTGATAAAATGATCTCTTGGAGTGATTCTATGTTCCTCAGAGTTTATCCCTCGAAATTTGATCTTTCATTTTTCAGCAAGGCTTCTCAACTTATTAAATTTCTTCTGTCATTCAATATTTCATCTAACCTTTCACTCGCTCCTTCTTCCACCATTCATTGTTTAGGTTTCACCTTTGACTCTTCACTTTCTCTCATACCACAAATGAAGTCTGTAGCTAAATCATCTTTTTTTCATCTTCGCCGTATCTCTTCACACTGGTTACCTTTCAAAAAAATAAGTTTTCACAATCTGCACTCTCATGTTTAAAATAAAATTAATCACTCACCTAACCACTATGCTGACTTTTTTAAGTTGCCTCTTCGTAAATGACTGAGATTTTCTACTTGTTCTCATTTTTTAGGATACCTTCCAATATTACTTATGCTATATCTGCACTTTCTTACTGTGGGCTCCTCCTATGGAACTTTCTTCCCCCAACCTCACCTTTATTACTTCCCTATTTTCATTTCGTAGAACCTTCAAAACATTGTTGTTTAAACAGTTCGTAGCAGAGCGCTTTTGAACAGCGTGGATCAGCGCTATAAAATGGATTTTATTAGATTATATTAAATAACGAAAACTTTGAAAATATTTATAAAAAACGACTGAATACGCAGTTTTTCAGTTTGAAATACAAGCATCGCAGTGATATTGTCCAACAACGGCTACATGAATACCGTTTTTTTTATAGTGTTCATTAGATCAAGTCTAGACATACGCTGGAAATGTTACAAAAACACGGCGAGTAGTCGAACTAAAAAAGAAAACATTGAAATATACGAAAACAGAATGTTATCAGTCATAAAAGTCGGCATTGAACCTACGAAATGATCAAATCGCGAGAGAAAAAGTTTAAAAAATATTAACCACAATGAAATATTAATTTAAAAAAATAAATTAATTGAAAAAATTGAAAAAAATTGATTAAAATAGTTAAATTTGAGGAATGAAAACTCAGCGGCAATAACTGGCATCACGTTGGCAACGAATACATCAATCAACCGTTTGCAAACATACTAAAAAAAAGCAAATGTTAAAAGGCATTGCAAGGAATTGTGGTATCTAGACAAATTTTTTTTATAGTCTTTATTAGATCAAGTCCAGACAGACTTTCTTACTGTGGCCCCCTTTCATGGAACTCTTCTCCTTCCAATCTTACCTTTGTTACTTCTCCACTCTGTTTTCGTAAAGCGCTTTTGAACAGTGTAGATTCAGCGCTTCAAAAATGATTAACTTAGATTAGATTAGACGCTGGAAATAGTACAAAACATGGAGAAAAATCGAAGAAAAAAGAGAAATTCAAGTTTGATCAAATTAAAAACTTTTTTAAGATCATGAAAAATGGCTGAGAAGAAAAAAAGAAGAAAAGAAGAAATAACCCGAATAAAACTCTCCAATAGTTATATCAAGCGATTTTAAGTTATGATTCAATTCTCAACTTTTAAGGCTTTTTAATTTGATCATTTGCTTTTGAATTTTTGGGATTTTTTAAAGCATAGTTTTGGTTTATTTGATTTAATCTAATCAAGACATTTTTAATGCGCTTCTAACACTTTTAAAACGCTGCTATAAAAATTTTCTTCTCGCGGTGGGCTACTAGAGGACTGGACGCTTTGGAACGGCATCTGCACTTTAATTGAGTTGCCACTTTTAAAACTCAAACATGGGTTCACCCGATCACATTTTACTGCCTTTTAGGCCAGTCGTCATGCTGCGGGCGCAGTTGTCTTTGGAACTTTCATTCAATTACTAAATGAATGAAATAATTAAATAATTGTGTGGTCTGCAAGTAATACAGGTTATAGATACTGGTCGATAATTATTGGTATAGATTTCGAATCAGACTTGAATATAGGAATTATATTACTTTTTTCCATATCCATAACTGTTGATAGAGTTGTGTTTCAGAGCGCTTCTAGATACTCCATTTATGGCGTTTATCTTTAATTAGATCACTAATGTTGGGAGGGAAAAGTCGATTACTAATTATTTCAGTTCTATGGATGAAAGTGTCAGTTTCGTGGTTTATAGAGGAGGAAAGATTAAGCAAGATTGACTTAGGAAGAAGGAAGGAAGAAATAGGGTGGAGAGAATGAAAGAGTTTATTGTAAATAAAAAAAGGTGTTATCAGACATATAGTGATTAAAATTCATATAGTCACCTTTATTGAGAATTGTTTCAAATTTAGTATTTAAAGCAGTATAAGATAATTTTAAATCAAAAGAATTGTTAACGTGGTAGCTCTTCCCAAAAGGCGGAAGATACACTATATTCGAAATTATATCATCATAGTTAGTTAATAATAATTCAAAGATAATCGAAAACCGACCGAATTTGAACATTGTCAGTTGTTGAATAGGCAGTTTTAAAAAGTTATCATATATGCAATTTATAGTTTATATTGAATGTATTGTTATTGATAAATGAGTAGGTAAACAGCTCTATACTTTGTTAGTTAAATTCTCCCAGAATAATTTTAAAGCCAGAATGTGAACAAAAGGAGCTAGTAAGTTTCCGGTTGCGCAAAAGCGTATATGCCGTTTACTGTCTGTTACTTTAATTTACCTCATACGAACTATTTTTATTAACTAATAAAAAAATATTCTTAAACGACTTGTTTTTAATTTTCATCATGGATTTATTGTAATTCAAAGTTTTGGAATTCACTAATTTGCTCTAACAATCAACCTTATTTTTAGATACTTTTTAACATTTCAATTTGTGTTAGTCTGACAGTTTTCTCTTAGTTCGATTACTTGCCATGCTTTTTACAATCTTCGGCGGCTGTCTGAAATTGATTGAAATAGGGAGTAATAATAGAATATCATTTTCCAAACAAGAAAGACTTCTATAGATAATGCAAACCGTGTTTAATTAGTTTTATGCATGAATATTCATTAAATGGAATATTCAACTTAATCCTAAAGGTATCGTAACATTCTTTCAAGTCAATAAAATACCCTGAACTTTGAGACTTAAAGGATCGAAGTGAATAATTCGTATGTGGTTAACCTTATTTCATACCGGTTTGAGGAAAAAGATGATTGTTGAGATTTCAGTTTGTGTTAATTTGACCTTTTTTCATTTCGACTTCTCAGTATACTTTGTTGTATTTCCAACGTATGAATAGATTTAATTTGATAGTCAATGAACAAACAAACAATAAACGAGTTTGAATCGCTCAGAATTTGTACTGACAATTCAACGTCATTTGATGACACACAGCTGTCCAAGGATTTTTGGAATGTCAAGTACTTTGAAGATAAATATGTAAACAAAATTGTTCCAATGTCTTCTAAGAATGAGCTCTTCAAAATGAAAAAAGCTAGAAAGTCAATTTCCATTTTTAATGGCTTCTCAACGAGATTAACAATGAATTTTATTCCCCAATAATAAAAAAAAATTAATCAAAGGTTCAAACGTATTTGAACGAAAGAGGCCATAGAGCACTTGAAGGCCACGTCACAGTTGGCGGCTCTGGGCCGTTTGGGAACTGCCTCTCATGCCTTGACCCCCTGCCAAGTAGGAATCTATGATGGTCTGACTGATGGGCAACATTCCTGATCTGGCAGTGGAGACCGGCCCGAAGTTGGCATGCTCCTCGTTGGCCTTTGGGAT
>OX387254.1:4451787-4456787 GCA_947562095.1 Branchellion lobata | reverse complement strand
TCTCGAAGGCTGCCTCAATGGGCTTCAGGTAGCCATCTTCCGTGCTTTCTTTGATGAAGTCGTACGTGTCGCCGTGAGTGGCCGCGGCGTTCAGCTGCTGAAAGCTGATTGGTCGCAAGTACAAACCGTTAGCTGTGGCCAGCATGTACTTTTGCTCTCGTAACTTGTACCTATGAGGTGGTGTGGTGTATTGTGGTGTGGTGTGGTATAGTGTGGTCAAATGTTGCGTTGTGTGGTGTGGTGTGGCGAGAAGTTGTGTTGTGTGGTAATGTTTAGTGTGATAGGGTGTGGTGTTTGTGTTTTTCGGGTTTAGATCGAAAATATGGGAACGGTTTGACTTGATATTTAGCTGTGCTGTGCTAGTTACGGTGGTGGCTTTGTGTGAGAGTTGGTGGTTGGGTGTTAGGGATGGAGTTTGGTGTGTGTGATAGCTCTTTAACATAGGTGGTGGTTTGGTGTGGGTGGTGTAAGTGCTGATGTTGGTTTTGACGCAAAGAGCTTTGGTGACCTTTGGTGGTAGTGTTACCGCTGGTGTTATTATGTTTGGTGGATGTATTGATAAACACCATCAGCATACTTGCTATGCAACCTTCTGGTGATGATGCAGGTGATTGAGATGATGAGAGCGATGAGAACGAGACCAGCCACCACGAACACCACCAATGGTTCGATGCCTACGGAGTGCATGCACGAACAACATTGAGATGGTGACTTCTCTTCCAGAGAACCCATTATCAGAGACGATTTCATTGGAACTCAATGTGGTTATAATCAAAACTCATACGCCCAACAACCCTTTTTTTAGCACCTACCGTTGAGCCTTCTCTCTTCAGGCATAATGGATTTTCTCATTTCAGGTACACTAATCTGGTCCATCCTATTCTCGCTTTCACCAGCAAACTCTTAAAACAATAAAAGTAAATTATAAATTTTAGAGTTTTATTAATCATGTCATTTTTTTATTTTTATCATATTTTTCAATGCAATTTCCGAAAAGTTTTCTATTTTTCACAGTGTTTGTGACTTATCGGCTAGAGCATCGTTCGACTTACATCCCTCTCCTAATTCTGAACTCCTTATTCACTTACTTTTGTCCTCCCATTTCACAATTCCGCTTCATATCGTTTTATTATGTCTAAAAAAGATATTACCTCCCATCATCACATCTTTCCTCCCCACCCCATCATCACATCTTTCCTCCCCACCCCATCATCACATCTTTCCTCCCCACCCCATCATCACATCTTTCCTCCCCACCCCATCATCACATCTTTCCTCCCCACCCCATCATCACATCTTTCCTCCCCACTCCATCATCACATCTTTCCTCCCCACTCCATCATCACATCTTTCTTCCCACTCCATCATCACATCTCTCTTCTCACCTCCCATCATTCCATCTCTGTTTTTACCTCTTTCTTTGGTGTAGAAGGATACATTTGAATTGGAGTGATTTGTAACGGAATATTTTTTTAAGATGGATGAAGTAGGTGTAGTGGTGGCGACAGTGGTTGTGGTGGTAGTGGCAATGACAGTGGTGGCAGTTTGGATGCATTTCCACTGAACTCTTTCGTAGTCGTTGTTGGAGAACCAGTTGCATCCGATCTTCTCAATGGCAACGTCGAAATCGCAAGAGGGATGACCTTCAGTGCATGATGTAGGAGATGATGGTTTTGGTCGATGACTCGATGGATGTAGTGGTAGAGAAATGAATAGATTCATGGATTAGTTGTCGGATGCTTGATGAATATGAGAAAATTAGCATAAGATGATCCTTTATAGTTATAATTGAGACGTCTCTACATAGTGACGTGCCCCAACTCATGTAGCTTGCTCGTGTGTGTGTAATTACTCAGCCTCTTCGTCTTCCTATTAAGCTCAGCAGGATTAATGCCACTGCCTTTTTTGTTGTTTTTTATTGTTTTTTAATTTATTTTATGGTTTTTTATTGTATTTTATTTTAGTGTTTTGTATTGAGTTTAATTGAATTCTATTGAATTGTATTATATTTTGTTGCATTGTATTCTAATGTATATTATTGTAATGTATTGCATTAAAATGAATTGTATTGAATTACAGTATATTGTATTGAATTACAGTATATTGTATTGCATTGCAGTTGATTGTATTGTATTGTAGTTAATTGTAATTTATTTTATTTTATTGATAAATCTATGAAGGAATTGATGCTTGGATTAATTTATAAATGCACTGATGCTTGGATTAATTTATAAATGCACTGATGCTTGGATTAATTTATAAATGCATTGATGCTTGGATTAATTTATAAATGCACTGATGCTTGGATTAATTTATAAATGCACTGATGCTTGGATTAATTTATAAAGGCATTGATGCTTGGATTAATTTATAAATGCATTGATGCTTGGATTAATTTATAAATGCACTGATGCTTGGATTAATTTATAAATGCATTGATGCTTGGATTAATTTATAAATGCACTGATGCTTGGATTAATTTATAAATGCACTGATGCTTGGATTAATTTATAAATGCATTGATGCTTGGATTAATTTATAAATGCACTGATGCTTGGATTAATTTATAAATGCACTGATGCTTGGATTAATTTATAAATGCACTGATGCTTGGATTAATTTATAAATGCACTGATGCTTGGATTAATTTATAAATGCATTGAAAAATCAATTGCTTTATGGATGGACTGATAGATCGACTAATAGATGGACTGGTGGATAGACAGATGAAGGACCGATGAATTGTGAATTGATGGATGGATTGATCAATGAAATCAGTATCTCAAATTGCCACATCCATTTCATTCTTAACAGATGAAAAGGAGAATAAAAATTCAATAATAAAAAATATTTTCAATGTTTAAATAGTATAAAAAGAAATATAAAAGTTATATATAAATCAAAATGTTTGAACACTGAAAAGCACCAAAATAATAATAAAAAACTTATTTATGAGAAAAAAAGATGCATGTGAGATGATTGATAGAGGGTGGAGCTGGTGAGATAGTTGATGGGTGGGAGGGGTGAAATGGTTAGTGGGAGGGTGGTTTGAGAACCGTTGCAAAGGGAGAAGACCATGGAGCGGTGTTGATCGGAGGGCTGCTTTGCACAGTCATCGACAGCGGGGCAGCAGTTGGACCTGTAACAGCGTGAGTCAGCCAGCTGGACTGACGTGATCTTGATGGTGTGCAGGGGTGGGCACTCAAGGCGTATGCGTCCATACACACACTCTGTTTCTGTTCGGTGGTGTTGTGTGGTGATGTGATAATGGTTTAAAGTGGTGTCGTGTGGTATTGTTTGTGGTAGTGATGTGTGGTTTGCGTGCTTATTTGTAGTTGTTTTTGTTATTGTCATTGTTGTTTTGTAGTTATAATTTTTTCAAAGGAGGTTGGCACTGAGAGCATGCAGTTGTGGTGCGTTCAGGGCGTGGTATATTCTAGTGAGTATTTACATAAAAAACGCATCATAGTTTCATTTGTTTTTAAACTCCTTCTTACATAATTTCCTCTTACTCCGTTTTGACACGGAGCATTTAATTGCTCTTAGTGTCGGATCGAGGCAAATGTCTTGCGGGTTGATTGTCTTGAATGCATACTTTCAATATAACTCTAATCATAAAATACTCATAACTCAAATAGATAATGTAGTTTTATATGATAGACATCGTAAGGTATTGCTATGCGCTGATTCGAATGCAAACTCTCCACTGTGGTTTTCTAAAAAAGAGGACTACGGTGGGAAGTTACTTTGCGAATTTCTATTGCTACGCAGCTTCAAGATATGTAATAAACGTAGTGATATGTATACTTCTGATTCAGTATTAGGTACTTCTAATATAGACATAACGGCATCTACCGATAAAATGTGGAAGAGCGTGATTGACTGGAGGGTCACGGATGACGTCGTGGGTAGTGACCACAAGTCTATCACGTTCTCCATCAATATAGATAGGTTCAATAAGGGCAATAGTGAAAATAGGTATGTAGGTAGTGAAAATAAAATAGACGAAACTAAGTATAACTATAAAAAAACCGACTGGGAGCGCTTCAAGCGGATTCTTGAGGCACATCTGGCTGAGGAAGTGAATGAGGACGTGATTATGACGGCGATAGATGAATCGAAGCCTAGGATGAAAGATAGGAAGCGTGGTTGGAGGAAACAGGTAGCGTGGTGGAATGATGAATTGGCTGGTATGAGAAGGGAAGTAGTTGCAGCCAAAAAGCAGCTGGCCAGAAGGAGGAAATAGAGCTGCTTGGTCGAGGCTGAAAATGATATCTTGCCGAGATGACAACATCGTATGTGGAGACTATCAAAAGTGCGAAGGAGCGCTCTTGGAAAGAATTCCTGGAGCGCTACGGCATAGATGAAGGAGGCCCAGCAAACCCCTGGGGAACTCTCCACAGGCAAACTGCTGGTAAGACAAAAAAGTTGTCTTTTGGAAATCTGGAAAGGGATGATGGCAGCTGAACAACTTCGTGGAAAGAATCTGCGGAGCTTCTTCTGGAGCGTTTCTTCCCCAGTGATGAAGAGGATGCTTGTGATGGGTCCCTTCAGCATATTAGGGAGTTGGTAAAAAGTTACCAGAACTGCAATGTTGAGAGTCCAGTGACTAAAAAAGAGATCAGCAGGTGCCTCATAAGGTCGAAGAATAGTAAGGCTCCTGGACCTGACGGTGTTCTCTACGAGCACCTGAAGGTTGTACAAGAAATTTGTCCGGACTCCTTGGCCGGTTTGTTAAATAAATACTTATATAATAGGATATACCCGGTTAATTGGAAAGTAGCTAAGCTGGCTGTGATACCCAAGGGTAAGGGGGCTTCGCTAACCAAGGCTGGTTCCTACAGACCTATTTCACTTTTGAGTGCAATGGGCAAACTGTACGAGCGAATTTTGGCTTCGAGAGTCGAGCAGGACTACTATTTGACAGTCCGTCTCAATTTGGTTTTAAAGCTTCTCTGTCTGCTGAAGATGCCATATGCAAGACGCTTGGGACCTTCAAA
>OX387254.1:4394480-4429480 GCA_947562095.1 Branchellion lobata | reverse complement strand
AATTTTGTTCGTAATTAAACCCTCATTTAATGTTCAATTTATCACAAATTTTCGATTAATTTTTGATTTAATAGCAAAAAAAAGAGAATAGTTGAATTTCTCATACACTGTCATATATTAAATAATACGTATAAGCGTGCACCACACGTTGATGTACTAACTATCCAGACTCATAATCGCATAATTAGCCAGATTAACTATATTATTGTTGTGAAAGGTGAGTGTTTTGTGTTCTGTACATATTATCATTATATCAATTACTATTGTCGTAATTATAATAATAATGATAGTAAATCTTCAGTTATAATAGGGAAATAATAATAGTTTTTAAAAAATAATAAAAATTAAACAAATATATATATTTATAAAAAAATACAATAAAAATAAAATAATACTAATAATAATAGAAAAAAAATAAAAATAAATAAATAAATAGTAATAATAATAAAATTAAAATTGAAAAAAAAGAGATAAAATAAATGTGTAAATATAAACTATACCAAATAAACTTAATAGCTAACTGAAAGGAAAAAAATATATAATGTCTAAACGTAAAAGAAAGGGAGGTACACCTCCCTTAGCAAAGTCCTGGGCTTCTGATCCGAACTTGTCAGAGGCCTTGGAACTGGAGAGACAGCTCAACAGGAGAGCGGCAGACCTGCAGAGGACTGCCGAAGAATTATTGAAGAGTGGAGATGTTGCGCGGCGAATCGAAAGCCGCGAACGTCTCAGAAGCATCATTGACTCCCTGGTAGTCATGGTGCCAGTGGAGGTAAAAAAGCTTCAAACTGTGAAGTCCGTGAATTATGCTTCGGTGGTGAAAGGAAACATCCGTAATGTACCGGATGGGAGGCAGTCCAGAGGTGCGCAGAACAGCGTCGTGCCAGTTCCTAGTCCCAGGTGTTTTATAGCAGAAGCACCGCAAATCGACCACACACGAGCACAAAATGGGAGTTTTGTACCCGTGGAAAGGAGGAAGAAAGTCCTTCGAGGAAATGTTTTGGAGAGGATCAGGACATCCAAATCTGTGATTCTCAGACCAAAGGAGGGTGAGACGCTCTTGAAGCTCAGAAAGTCTTTCCTGGAGATGCTCAAGAGTGTTGAGGCGTCCCCAGAAAAGTCGCCAAAGAATTCGGCCATTAAGTCGAATGAGGCGAAAAACTTCCTCGTGGTCGATTTGCTAAACGAAGTGGAGCAGAGGAAGGTTGAGGACCTCATTGAATCATAGTTGGTCTTTTCGAGACCAACAGGTTATGATCCCGCTGTGACGGTGTACAACGTACCCTCCGACCTGACCGAGGGAGAACTTTTAGATGCTTTAGTGGCCAAAAACGGTCTTATCTTCGCGTCTGGTGAGAAAGAAAAACTAAAGGTGTAGTAGTAAATTCACTATATGGGCGCTCGGCAGTTAAGCCATAGCCCATCGACCACTCTCGCTATCCCTTTCGAGAGTGGTCGATGGGTTATGGCTTAACTGAAGGTGTGCCGAAGATTTAGAAATAGCCGGGAAAACTGTGACGTGGTCGTGCATATGGCGCTGGCCACGCAGAGGCAACTCGGGGAGTAGAAGGATAAAAGGGTCTTCCTTCTTTTCTCGGCACACCCTTACAAAAATAGAGTTCAGACCCTCAGGTGCTTCAAGTGTTTCGGTTATGAGCATACCGACTCTAAAGGCAGCTGTAAAAATAGCCGGGTCTGCGGCCGATGCGGAGAAAAAGAGCATGTGGCGGCCAAATGCACAAGCAGGGCCAAGTGCGTCAACTGCATGCGGGCAGGCAGAGGACTGTCGGCAGAGGGCCATACGGCCACTGATTCAGGATGTCCCGTTTACGCGAGGCATCTCGCAATCACTCGAGCACGCACTGCCTACTAATGGATGAAAAATGTTCTTTTTATTTTGACGTTGATTATTCTTCAGATTTTAACGATTATAATTACGATTCAAAAGATATTATTATTGGTACTTGTGGTAATAGAGGTCCCAAGCTTCTCAATTTCCTTCAACTCAACTGTCGCAATTGTCAGGCCGTGATGCATGAGGTGGAGGAGGTTATCTCCGCAGGCAGCTTTGACATTTTAGTCCTGCTAGAACCTTACCTTCAGAAGGGCTTCGAGGTGAATGGGTATCACAGCTTCATACCTAGAAGAGCTACTGCGAAGGTGTGCACTCTAGTGGCAGTCGGCTTGCAAGTGTTCCATTTGTCTCGTTTTGACACGGAGCATTTAATTGCTCTTAGTGTCGGATCGAGGCAAATGTCTTGCGGGTTGATTATCTTGAATGCATATTTTCAATATAACTCTAACCATAAAATACTCATGACTCAAATAGATAATGTAGTTTTATAGAATAGACATCGTAAGATATTGCTATGCGCTGATTCAAATGCGAACTCTCCACTGTGGTTTTCTAAAAAAGAGGACTACGGCGGGAAGTTACTTTGCGAATTTCTATTGCTACGCAGCTTTAAGATAAGTAATAAACATAGTGATATGTATACTTCTGATTCGGTATGAGGTACTTCTAATATAGACATAACGGCATCTACCGATAATATGTGTGGGAGCGTGATAGACTGGAAGGTCACGGATGACGTCGTGGGTAGTGACCACTAGTCTATCACGTTCTCCATCAATATAGATAGGTTCAATAAGGGCAATAGTGAAAATAGGTATGTAGGTAGTGAAAATTAAATAGACGAAAATAAGTATAACTATAAGAAAACCGACTGGGAGCGCTTCAAGCGGATTCTTGAGGCACATCTGGCTGAGGAAGTGAATGAGGACGTGATTATGACGGCGATAGATGAATCGACGCCTAAGATGAAAGAGAGGAAGCGTGGTTGGAGGAAACAGGTAGCGTGATAGAATGATGAATTGGCTGGTATGAGAAGGGAGGTAGTTGCAGCCAAAAAACAGCTGGCCAGAAGGAGGAAATGGAGCTGCTTGGTCGAGGCTGAAAATGATATCTTGCCGAGATGACAACATCGTATGTAAAGGCTATCAAAAGTGCGAAGGAGTGCTTTTGGAAAGACTTCTTGGAGCGCTGCGGCGTAGATGAAGGAGGCCCAGCAAACCCCTGGGAAACTCTCCACAGGCAAGCTGTTGATAAGACAAAAAAAAGGTGTCTTTTGGAAATCTGGAAAAGGACGATAGCAGTTTGACAACTTCGTGGAAAGAATCTGCGGAGCTTCTTCTGGAGCGTTTCTTTCCCAGTGATGAAGAGGATGCTTGTGATGGGTCTCGGTAGCATACTAGGGAGCTGGTAAAAAGTTACCAGAACTGCAATGTTGAGAGTCCAGTGACTAGAAAAGAGATCAGCAGGTGCCTCAGAAGGTCAAAGAATGGTAAGGCTCCCGGACCCGACGGTGTTCTTTACGAGAACCTGAAGGTTGTACAAGAAATTTGTCCGGACTCCTTGGCCGGTTTGTTAAATAAATACTTATATAATAGGATATACCCGGTTAATTGGAAAGTAGCTAAGCTGGCTGTGATACCCAAAGGTAAGGGGGCTTCGCTAACCAAGGCTGGTTCCTACAGACTCATTTCACTTTTGAGTGCACTGGGCAAACTGTACGAGCGAATTTTGGTTTCGAGAGTCGAGCATTTGACGAATGCAGGCAAGAATGGAGCGAGTTGATAATTTTTGAGACACGCTTCTCCCAATTCAGTATTTTCATTAAACTTGCTCACCAATTGAAGAACTCAAATGGGGCCCTGTAGTTAACCAGCAGGCCACGACATGCTGGGCACGCTGAAATTTTTGGATTTGAGTTGGTATTGTTGAAGCTTTCGTGATAAGTGTAATTAGTGTTGATGGAGGTTGTGTGATTAGTGTAATTAGTGTTGATGGAGGTTGTGTGATTACCGTGATTAGTGTTGATGGAGGTTGTGTGATTAGTGTGATTAGTGCTGATGGAGGTTGTGTGATTACCGTGATTAGTGCTGATGGAGGTTGTGTGATTACCGTGATTAGTGTTGATGGAGGTTGTGTGATTAGTGTGATTAGTGCTGATGGAGGTTGTGTGATTAGTGTGATTAGTGTTGATGGAGGTTGTGTGATTAGTGTGATTAGTGCTGATGGAGGTTGTGTGATTAGTGTGATTAGTGCTGATGGAGGTTGTGTGATTAGTGTGATTAGTGCTGATGGAAGTTGTGTGATTAGTGTGATTAGTGCTGATGGAGGTTGTGTGATTAGTGTGATTAGTGCTGATGGAGGTTGTGTGATTAGTGTGATTAGTGTTGATGGAGGTTGTGTGATTACCGTGATTAGTGTTGATGGAGGTTGTGTGATTAGTGTGATTAGTGCTGATGGAGGTTGTGTGATTAGTGTGATTAGTGCTGATGGAGGTTGTGTGATTAGTGTGATTAGTGCTGATGGAGGTTGTGTGATTAGTGTGATTAGTGCTGACGGAGGTTGTGTGATTACCGTGATTAGTGTTGATGGAGGTTGTGTGATTAGTGTGATTAGTGCTGATGGAGGTTGTGTGATTAGTGTGATTAGTGTTGATGGAGGTTGTGTGATTAGTGTGATTAGTGTTGATGGAAGTTGCGTGATTAGTGTGATTAGTGCTGATGGAGGTTGTGTGATTAACGTGATTAGTGTTGATGGAGGTTGTGTGATTAGTGTGATTAGTGTTGATGGAGGTTGCGTGATTAGTGTGATTAGTGCTGATGGAGGTTGTGTGAGTACCGTGATTAGTGCTGATGGAGGTTGTGTGATTAGTGTGATTAGTGCTGATGGAGGTTGTGATTAGTGTGATTAGTGCTGATGGAGGTTGTGTGATTAGTGTGATTACTGTTGATGGAGGTTGTGTGATTAGTGTGATTAGTGCTGATGGGGGTTGTGTGATTAGTGTGATTAGTGTTGATGGAGGTTGTGTGATTAGTGTGATTAGTGTTGATGGAGGTTGTGTGATTAGTGTGATTAGTGCTGATGGAAGTTGTGTGATTAGTGTGATTAGTGCTGATGGAGGTTGTGTGATTAGTGTGATTAGTGCTGATGGAGGTTGTGTGATTAGTGTGATTAGTGTTGATGGAGGTTGTGTGATTAGTGTGATTAGTGCTGATGGAGGTTGTGTGATTAGTGTGATTAGTGCTGATGGAGGTTGTGATTAGTGTGATTAGTGCTGATGGAGGTTGTGTGATTAGTGTGATTAGTGCTGATGGAAGTTGTGTGATTAGTGTGATTAGTGCTGATGGAGGTTGTGTGATTAGTGTGATTAGTGCTGATGGAGGTTGTGTGATTAGTGTGATTAGTGCTGATGGAGGTTGTGTGATTAGTGTGATTAGTGCTGATGGAGGTTGTGTGATTAGTGTGATTAGTGTAGTTGGAGGTTGAGATGTTATGGTTACAGACGTGACAGCACCATTCTACGTGTGGTGCATAGCGGGAGACATTAACACATTTCCTATGGGAGATGCCACCGCAACTATGACACATGATGGCAATGCTGTTTATTCTCGTTTTTGTGTTGCAGACACAGCATTGTTTATTTATTCCCATCACCTACGTGTTTTTTGGGGTTGAAGTCGCGAGTCCAGCGCAGGGCCTGCAGATGAAGCCCTGAGTGCTCTTTTTGTTTCGAGTAAGGCCAAAGCAAGTCCTGTGGTATGGCTGGCTGCAGATTGAACAGGTGATGGGGGTGATGTCACGTCTGATTGTCTTAGTGCATCCCCGGCACACTGGCCTGAGATTTACCTCGAGGTTGCCCGCCTTCAAAAGGAGAAACCGGAGATGCAGGGCGGGGTGTGCATCTTCGGCTAATGAAAAAAGGGTGGTGGGAATGGAGGGGATATGTAGTTTGCGCCTTTTACAGCGCAGCTTGGTTGAGGAGTTGGTTGGGTTCGAATATCGCCACTTGGCGACATCTCGTTGGACACCACGTAGAGGTCCCAACTTTTGTCAAAATGTTGTTGTTATCGTTGCTGATTTTGTTGTTGGTCTGTTGTTGTTGTTGTTGTTGTTGCCGGTTTAATTGTTGGCAGTGATTTTGCTGTTTTTTTTTGCAACCAGTATTAGGAGCAGAGAATCTCGTTGTTGATGCTGTTATTTCTAATGATAAAAGTGTTATTTTTTAAGTTTGTTGATGTTGTTTCATGATCTCACGCGTCTAAACACATTGCAAATGTCCTTCAGCTGTCTTCAGGTGCACAAATTCGTCATAGGCGGCTTAGACTTCATGACAGAAGCGGGTATCTAAGTCAGATGTGTTTGGCTGATTCGACTTCTTCACAGATTGACAGAAATCAGATTCTTTTTTTTCTGTGATGTGCTGTCATTGGCGGAGACTTGGGTGATGCCCGCTTTTGAACTTGACTTATTGGCTAGATCTGCCTTAGTGAAAACGTTTTTTTTGATTCGGTCTACTTTGGTTGTATAAAGTTCCAGTAAGCGGTAGTGGTTATTCAAAAGGGGCCTGTCTACCCGATAGATTACAGTTTTTCTGGTCTTCAAATGCGGGTGCAGTTTGGCATGCTGGGGTGAAAAGGGTCACAGTTTGGCTTTTGCGTCTGCCAGCATTTTTGCAGTGTTCAGGAAACCAGACGACGAGCAGTTTTTTTGAGCAAGTGAGCTTGGTGACGGACCTTTGAAAAATGACCATGGCTGGGTTGATTTGATATGTGTTGCTTGCAGCTTCGACTAGTGATTCACAATTGCAGACGATAGTCATGGCGTGTCAATCATTTTTGTTCTCTAGCCAAGTTAAAGCAATTTCTGGCCGCTTTTGTTTCAGCGTGCCATGGTAAAAGACATTTTTGTCTTTTTTATAATCACGCCAGCTTTACCGCTGCTGGTGCTATCTTTCGGAAAAACATCGGTGTAGTTTTGAAGGCCACTATAACCTCATTCACCAATGGTTTGTTGGGTTTACTCTAGTTGAACAATCTGGGGCATTGACTTGTTTACTGGCGTCTTGGAATGGATGGTTCCAAAAGTTAAAGCTTAGCTTCACTGGTTTGGACTAAAAAAACAGGTTCAATCCATCCAGAACCGGTAGGATTGAGCTTTGCCAGTCTATTTTTACCAGCATATGGTGGAATCATAGGCCCCAAGTCAATATCGCTGTAGTTCGTTGAAGTGAAGGCAATTAGGCGGTACCTGTCTAAAGACTGTGGGTTTTTATACTTTTTGGGAAATGGGACAATGATTGCGTTTTTTCAAAACTGTGGGCACAAACCTCTGAGCCAGCTGAATTTAAAATTTGAAAAAATACTTTGAAAAAATATTATTCCCAAGGTGGCTGGAAGGTGTTTGAGAAGATCTGATGCTATCTTGTCGGAACCCGCTTCTCCGCCCGTTTTGATCTGGTTGAAAGCAAATTAAAGACCATCTTGATAGAAAGCCTATTCTAGTGGCCGTTTAGGGCATCAAGCCAGAAACTGCATCTCTTGAAGATACTGTTTGACTGCCAGCCTGCTCACCTGGTCACTCGTTTTACTGCTAACGTTTTTTTTCAGTCTTTATTGAAGCAAATTTAGATAAAAGCTGGAAATAGCACAGAATAGGATCAAAATATTGAAAAAATGATGTTGGCATACTTTTGGATAAATGCGTTTGCTCTAGGTTAATCGCGGTGGTACAGTCAACCTCTGTATTGCATCGTTTTTTTTAGGCCACTGCGTGTTAGTTCTGAGGCTTTAACTGTCAGTCACACTGAGTCCATGCAACAACTAAGGCCCAGATTTCCAGATAATTGCAGTTCTACTGCATTAACATCAGCTTTCTAGAAGTATTCTTGCAATTCTGTGGTGCTTCATGCGTTTTTCAAGTAGAAACACTGTTGAAGATACGGAAACAGGGTTGGCAGGCCCAGCTGTGAGTACTTCGAAGGTGCTACAAGATAAGTCTTTTTGTTGGAGCGCGTTTGAACCAACTTCAAACTGTGTCCAACGTACCTAAGCTCCTATTTTCGCAGTCCAAGCACTAAACGTATGCAACGGCTACAATTTGTTATCCAGACCTTGTAGTGATGGGTGAGTGTTGGTGTTCAAGAAGGTGGGTGAATTGTCATAGTGCATTCCTAAGGCACACTGGCCCGAGGTTCACCACGAAGTCGTTCAAAACGAGAGACCAAAGAGGTCGGGGTGTGCATTCTCGTCTGGTGAAAAAGTGGTGGTGGAAATAGAGGGTCATGGCTTGCGCTTTCCACAGCGATGGGTTGGTTGGGCTCAAATGTCGCCATAGGATGACATCTTGCTGGACACCAAATGAAGATCCCAACTTTTTTCAAGCTTTTGTTTTTGTTGTTATTTTCGTTGTTATACGCATACTTTCACCACAAGCGCATTTTAAGGCAACAAAAAGCACGTACCACGATGGTGACTGCAATGAGGGCCTCCATGATGAGGGTGTAGTTGCTCGCCACGTACCAACACCTGTGGTGGTCGTTCCATTTACTCTTTTCTTATTTACCCTGATTCTTTCTCCTCAAACTTTTTTTTTTCAACTTCCTTCTCTTTATTTTCAATCTTTTTTCCCTTTTAGCCTCTCTAAACTGTTACTTTTTTGTTTTTTATGTTTTTATTAACTTTATTAAATCAACTCCAAATGTACGCTGAAAACTTTACAAAGTATGACTAACCGTCAAAATAAACCATAGCTTAGTTTAACATATAAAAATCAAGATAGAAGAGTAAAATTTACGAAAAAACTAATGACAAAAAAGCTAATTGAAAATTATAAAAAAAAATTGACTATAGAATCAAATTTTCAATCGAATAATAATTCATAATCAAATGAATCTTTTTTAAGGTTTCACGTTACAGAAAATGTAACTAAGAATAGCGAAAAATCAAAATAAGAGAATTGTCAACTTTACTAAAACAGTTATGATACAGGAAATTAAAAAAAACCAAAAGCAAAATTGTTAATCTTATTTAATCAAAACATTTGTAAAGCGCTGATGAAAACTGTTTTAGGTTTTACAGAATGTAATTAGTGAGCATTAAAACTTACAATTAAATCATAACTAGGAATCACATAAAATAACTATTAGAAAAAGTCTCATTCTTTTTATTTTGTCTTTTCCTTTTTCATTTTTTTATCATTTTGTTTAAATAAATAAAATAATAAAATATATAAAACTTTACTCAAAATGTTATTTTCAATACTTCGAACACTTATAAAGATTTAAACGTTAAAGATTTTAATGCGAGAAGTTACAAAAAAATCAATAGCAACATAACTTACGCTTTAGTGTTTCCACTGAGGCCCCTGAGAATGACATAAATGGCCGTTGGGATAACGGGAAAGACTGTTGAAAGAAAGTGACCTCCATTACGTTTCAGCTTCACAGCACCACCCATCCAACTTAACCACTCACAACTCCGTTTTTTATCCACTAATCCACCCATTCCCCGTGTATCCAGCTATTCATTTACTCTCTTCCCTACTTACCAATCGGAAAAAAAGCCATCCATTCATTACCTCGCACATTCAATTTTGTCAGACAAAAATCAATTTGTTCACATCATCCTTTTATTATCCTTCACTTTTTTCAAAATTTCTTTTTATCTATCAAATTATCCATGCATTTATTCAGTAACCTATCCATCCATCAATTCATCCACCTTGTTCACCAACACGTCATCGAGCTATCCATTTTGACTCAATTAACATTTTTATTTTCTGCCCATTTATCATTCAGCTACTCAATTATTCACTCCCCAGTCATATTAATTACCAACCAATTCATCCATCGATGTGTCATTACAGCCCATCTCACAAGTCACCATGTACACATCACCTTCTCTCATCCAGCTCTCAAAACCCATTCGTGACCTCCACAACGCAAACAATACATTAGACACTTCATTCAAATGCCCCTCTTGTATGCTTCTCCCAGATATCTTTAGTTTACCCTCCGTCATCTTTATACCACTCAACCTGTCCTTACTCCTCCATCCATCCTTTTTACACGTAGCCAATTATTATAAACCTTCTTCTTTTCTCCCACCTACCCCAGCCAATGATATAGGCAAAAACGAGCAGCTTTTTGCCACTGGTAAATCCAAAGACGATGACTGAATGCAGAAAAAAGCCCTCACAAAACATCCACGCACTGTTGCACAGGGTGATGTATTGGCTCACTATGTGCAAGAGTCGACAGTACAACTGAGGGAGGAATGGGAGAAACAAAAAAAATGGACTGAGGAAGAGAGACATGAAAAAAGTAAAAAGAAGAAAGGAAAAACTATGATTATGGTGGTATACTTATGAGCTGATATTTGAAACAAAACTTGGTTGTGTGGTGCTTTATAGAAGTTTTTTTTTGTTTTTGGAATTAAATATCGGGTATCCGTGTGAACATACATTGACAAATTAATTCTCATTCAAAGTATCAATTTGTTCGCAATGAGCGAAACCAATAAAATAAATCGAAAGCTTTTACAAACGGCAGGTGACGTCTTTCAGACCGCCCTTCCATCAAGTGGCCATTCGACCATGTTGCAAACTAGCTAAACATTCGACCATTTTCCAAATAACCAAATAGCTAGCGAATTTGCATTAACTTAACAATAAAAACTGAACAATAACCATTCATTCTATTATCCATCCAAGTAAAAATTCTCAGACTATATTATCTATCCAACAAACAACACATCCAATCAGCTATTCATTCATAAAAATATAAAATCAACCAACTAATTATCAAACCAACCGTTCATCCAACTCTTCACACTTTCAACCAACCGTTCATCCAACTCTTCACACTTTCAACCAACCAAATAACCATCCATCTAAACATCCTTCCATCCAGCCAACCATCTTTTTAACCATCCATGTCAACAACCATCTATCCAACCAACCTGTAAGCTCACCAACAATCAATCCAACCATCAATATAACCAGACATCTATCCAAACAACTACCCATTCAACCAACCATTCATCCATCCAGTTATCTATCCTACCAACCACCCATCCATCCATCCATCCATCCATTCAGCCAGCCATCCATCCATCCAGCTAACCGGATTTTCTTCAAAAACACTGTTGCCAAATCTGGCGGAAAGGAGCAAAGAGTAGTAGGCGACCCAAATGATGCAGTTTGCGAGGTTGCAAGAGAACATTTGCTTGTGCACCTTGACTCGGTCACAGTTCAACTGCCTGGGGGTTTAGTTTGGTGATTTCGTACGGGGAATGTTGGTCGTTTGGTAGGTGGGTTGTTAATAATAAATTAGTTAATAAGAGAGTGGTCAGATAAAGTAACAGATAAAAAAAATTTCAATAATTATTTCGAAGAATATTGAAATCTCCCAAAATGAAAAAAAGCGATAAACGCATTTAAAGAATCTCAGTTAAATCAGAACTTTCCAAGGAAGAGAGGAAAGAAGGAATCAGAAAGCCTATATATTATGATTCAAAAAAAATAAAATTAGAAAGAGCTTTGAATGATGAAACTAGTCATTCGAATGTGGAGTATGAAGGATGTTAGAGGCAGAAAAGACAGATTTATAGAATAAAGAAATGCCACGATAGAAAGAGTGAGAAGGAAAAATTTTTTGTAAGAGGCCTGATTATTTGAATAAAATACAATACAAACACGAATATTATTATAGTGGCATTAACCCCGTAGAGTTTCGAGGCCACTCAAAACGTCTCATTATTAAAACAAGTGTGAGAAATTAAAAATAGAATTAAATAAGTGAATAAATGAAAATAAAAATAAATTATTTCTAAAAAAAGAACAGTATTATTATTAGGATGAAAGGAATGATTTATTGAATAGGTAAGTCTTCAGAGATCTACAAAATGATTTTGTTGAACTTGAAGATTTTAAGCTGTTAGGCAGGTTGTTTCACAACTTAGGTCCACTGACGCTGAACCTTCTTAATCCTAATGGTTTTAGCTTGTGCTTGTTGGGAACAACGTCCTTTGACTTAGCCGATCTCAGTCTCTGTTTTTCCGGCAAACTAGCAACTGGAACTAGGTCACGTGTCAAATACGCAGAACCCTCGTTGGACAAACACTTATACATCTGCAAAGAAACTTTATACTCAATCCTTTCATCAATTTTCAGCCAGTGAAGCTCCTTACGTACAGGGGTAATGTGATCATATTTCCTTACTCTTGTAATGAGCCTGGCTGTTGTATTGATTATGGATTGAATACTCTGCGTTGCTACATTAGGTAAGCTGACTAAAGCCATGTTGCCATAGTCAATACGACTTAAAACTAAGGCTGATGCAAGTGTTTTCAAAAAGTCTATTGTCAAACATCCCTTGATGGATCTTAGTTGACGCAGAAAAGTAAAACACGTCTGCATTGCTTTTGATATCTGCGTTGACATCGTGAGGTCTCTATCCATGGATATTCCCAAGTTCCTTATAGATTTTGCTGGAAAGATGTTGCTTTCTAATACACGGACAGAATAGCTCGGAATATTTTTTCAGATTCCGACAAGAAGAAAACCAGATCACTTCAGTCTTTTCTCTGTTGAGCTTGAGGCAATTGGCTCCCATTCAAAATGCGATTTCATCTACACACTCAGACACTCTCATCTGCAATTCTTCTGTGTCTTCATTATTGCAGGGACCATATACTTGAGTGTCATCAGCATATTAATGAAATCCCAGCTTGTAATTCATAACTATTCTTTCACGGTCTCCAGTGTATAGAGAAAACAACAATGGTCCAAGAACAGATCCTTGTGGGACACCTACTGAAGAGTCAACAAATTCCGATTTTGTCCCACTGCAGCATACTGTCACTCAAGTAGTTCTTGAACCATTCCAGTATGAGACAGTCAAAACCATATGTGCTTCCTAACATAAAAGAGTCAAATGAAAGAAAAGAAGAATATGAAGAAGGTAAAGTGGCATCTTCATGCCATGTCCCAGGTAAGCTTGAAAAGTCTATGAAAAATGAGGTTAAAAGATTTAAAATACGTTAAAATTTATTTTTAAGTGACATTATGCTCATAGAATAAAAAAACTGATAAAAAATTGAAATAATAATAATTTTTTAAAATTATGAAATAATAGCGGTGGTGAGAACTTCCAAAAGGAAGTGGTTGTTTTGACAGATAATCCATGGTTGGAAAAGGGAAGGGCTCTGGCACACGGTGAGTGAAAGGTCGTTTGAATGCTTGCATGGGGAAGAGGAAAATTAATAATCTAATTTATTCACGATGATTTCTTTGCAGGGCATGAGAGGTAAAAAATCATTATTTACAGAAATTTATTCACGCCTATAAATCACTTGGTCACACGAATTGAGGCTCTTTCAGAAAAACTTTCTCAAAAACAGTGTGAAAAATCCTTTTTAGTCAAAGCTATTGAAAAGAAAATGGTTGTATCTCCAATGGTAGGAATGGTTTTTGCAGAAGTTTTGGTGACGGCTAGGTTTGTGGTAGTAGTGGGGGTAGTTGTAAGTTTAATGGTGGTACTCGTAGTAGTATTGGTGGTGGCTGTTGTAATAATAATGGTGACTGTGGTGGTGGTGGTGGTGGTGGTGGAGGTGGTGGTGGTGGTGGTGGTGGTGGTGGTGGTGGTGGTGGTGGTGGTGGTGGTGGTTGTTGTATTAAATATAGAAGTTGTATTAGTTGTTGTAATGGTAGTGGCTGTAGTAGTAGCGACGGTAGTTGTAGTTGTAATGGTGTCTGTCGTGTTAGCAGTTGTAGTTGTAAAAGCGGTGGCTATAGAAATATTGGTAGTAGTTATAGTAGCAGAAGCAGTAGTTGTAGTAGTAGCGACAGTAGATGTAATTATAGCGACAGTGGTAGATGTAGCGGTAATTGGAGCAAACATTGTAAACTTGAAGGCTCATCTCTCGCTGAAACACAAGCCAGATGGGAAGAATAAGAGCACTGTGGTTGAAGCAAATCATTCAGTTGCTAGCACCGAAAGGCAACTAAAACGGTTTCCCTGCCACAACATCAAAAAAAAGTAACGGATGTAGAAAGAACCTACAGATTTGAATCATGGTAGAAACGACCTGCTTGCCACAGCTCTCATCATGGAAAATGATACGGAATTCACAGTTTCAGCCACAAGCAACCTCAAAACCATGAATGACTCCAAGAGCCTACCACATTGAATAATTAGAAAATGGTGTTTCATATATTATGGTGAATTTAGTTTTAGCGGTCTGAGGACATTTTTCCCTTCTTCAAACTTTCAACAATTCTTTCCATGAATTCAGTATTTGTTTTTGTATGTTTCAGTTGATTGTATCAAAAGATTTTATCTATTATTGTGTTTTTTTTTTTTTCATTTTTTCTCCAAAAACATTTGCCATTTCCACGTGTAAATATTTCAAAGCACCTCTTATTATCCGGTAGAAAAAGTCTGTAGCCTGTTACCGTAGCCAGTAGGCAGCGAGATACGTTGTAAAACGGGGATCTCGAAATTCAATTCTCGACTAATTGCGAGTTTAAATTCTTTCTTTCAATCAAAATCAAAGTGAAAAAAATGTGCTTTGGCGGCATCTATTGAGATTCCAACAGCAAAAAAGTATTTTCCCTTGTGAGCACCTTAAACGCCTGAGCAAAAAGCCTTTCAGAAATATATTGATAAGATTAAATTAATAATGGCTTTGATCGTTTCTGCGTGAGTCATGGATGGCGTATGTTTTTCATTTGGGCCGTGGCTTATTTAAGCAAACTTTTTAGTGTCTAACTAATTTCTGTGTGGCAATGAAGAGCTAAATACTCAGTAATCGAATGGTTTTTTACGTTAATAATCAACTGTACTTTCGCTGTAAAGCGTGAGGATTAGAGTCTGGTTCTAGGCTGAATTTGGATTTGAGTTTTAAGAAGCGGAATCAAAAGTGAATGACTGATGCAGTGGTTTAGTCACTCAGTAAACCCGTTTTTCCGAGAGTGTTTTCAAATTATGGCTATGAAGGGCCTTATGAATGTATCTATTCTATTAGATACATTCATGTGTAGCCTCGAAACTCAATGGGGCTAATGCCACTATAATACTATTTGTATTTGTATTGTATTGTATTTTATTGTGTTGTATTGTATTGGATCAAGTTTTAGTGAAAGGTTGATAAGTTGAGACATAATTTTTCAATTGACTAATTAAGGAGTCCTTCAATCTTTGAAGAATATGGATTACAAAGTCAATCGTTGAGTTTTAAAGGGTTTTATGGGGCTGGCCAGTTCGACACGAGATTGAACGTTCTGTGGCAAAAGACTACATGAAGGATTACGCTAGTCTGCTTGCCTTAAGTCAATTTGCATCGAACATCACTCCATCTGGGATGATGTTGCATGCTCTGATAGCCATGGTACAACTTTGTACCAAGAAGCAAAAAACTTGTTTTCAACGATGAAATCCCCGTTTTTTTTGTTGAAAAAATCAAGGTCCAGGTTTCAGTTCCCCAGACATCATCTTTGTAGTTGCCAACCAGACAGCCTGCTTTGCCTGGTCAGTTTAAAACGGGTTAAAACCTTTCTTGTTTTAATAAAGTGGATTAAAATCAATTTAGATCAAACTCTGAGCTGACGGTTAACTGGCAACGACTGTTGAAAAATCCCTCGTGTGATTTGAGATTTCCGGCAGAGGTAGATGTGCGTGATGGAGATAGAACGTCTACTCGAGGTCGAAAGAAGTATGCACAGCTTTTCTAAAAGGCTTATTGCAAGGCGCTAAAGCACCGAGTATTGTAGGCTTTTTTCGATGTAGGTGTTAAAGCCTCCATTCCTTCTTGTGTGAGTTCAACTACCTCCCAAGAAAGGGGACGTGTCTTCCAAACCAAGCTTAGTTCCTTGCAGCAGTATGACGTTTACAGCATACTTCCTGATGACCTCCCGGATTTGTGGAAGTCTCATTGCTAAATAATCTTAAGTTCCACTGCAATACCGTCAACTTTCTGAAGGTTTACCGGGTTTTTATGGCGCTTTATTGGTTTGCTCGGGAAGGAGGCTAGTGCAGGCAGAAAAATAGGTTTTTTCCATAATTGGAAATCATTTTAGATATTTTTTTAATTTTTCTTAAACTATAAAAAAATTATAAAATCTGTTCCTTTAATATTTTATGACCATGTAAGGTTGAAGATGTTATGCTTCCGTATTAAAAGCGTCAAAGGTTGAATGTCTAAACGATCAATGGACTTGCTAAAAGTTCATTTGGAATTGCTCTTAAAAAATGTGATCATATCAATGAAGTACAAAATTATATAAAACAAAATTAAATAATTTGTATAATATGATAAAATAAAAAAAACTTGGAAATTAGCTAATATATAATTTTGAAGTTAAAAAGTAATTAAAATTTAAAGTGTGAAATAGGCATTCAAGTGCAATATAATACAATATGAGGATAAAGTTAAATTACTTTTTTCTTTCATACACCCAACCATCAGCATCAGGACACTTCGTTTCTGGGTGACCAGCAAGGATTTTGAAAAATCAATAGTCAACTCCTACTTTCCGGTGTCCAACAACCTCTCAGCCCACAAACACAGATTCAAGCTGCGCACCTCATCCATATATGACTGGCATGTTCAAATCCTCTCCTCCATCTACCCAGACATCTCCAAACACAAATCCATCCAACTCCTTTTTGGGCACTTTTTTTATACGTGAATACGTCTATTAGCCAAGATTGCCTAACCTACGGTCATGAAATCTGCAAGTGCAGAAATCCTAGAGCCTTCGTGAACTGTTGCGATGACCTTGATCCTGTTCACTGCCGCAAAGCCTTCTCACCCACTTGTGTCTTCTGCTTTCGTCGGGTGGTCAAGTCCAAGGCACGACTACCTGACAACTTGCCCAATCATGTCTACACCACACAATATGCAGAGATGGAAACGCAACTACGTCAAAACGAGCTATTTTTTTGTCAAGACAAACTTTCGTTTTTTCATTTGTTCATTAGTGAACCATTTCTTCATTAGGAAACCATTTCTTCATTAGTGAACCATTTCTTCATTAGTGAACCATTTGTTCATTAGTGAACCATTTCTTAATTAGTGAACCATTTCTTCATTAGTGAACCATTTGTTCATTAGTGAACCATTTCTTAATTAGTGAACCATTTGTTCATTAGTGAACCATTTCTTCATTAGGAAACCATTTCTTCATTAGTGAACCATTTCTTCATTAGTGAACCATTTCTCCATTAGTGAACCATTTCTCCATTAGTGAACCATTTCTTCATTAGGGAACCATTTCTTCATTAGTGAACCATTTCTTCATTAGTGAACCATTTCTTCATTAGGAAACCATTTCTTCATTAGTGAACCATTTCTTCATTAGTGAACCATTTGTTCATTAGTGAACCATTTCTTAATTAGTGAACCATTTCTTCATTAGTGAACCATTTGTTCATTAGTGAACCATTTCTTAATTAGTGAACCATTTGTTCATTAGTGAACCATTTCTTCATTAGGAAACCATTTCTTCATTAGTGAACCATTTCTTCATTAGTGAACCATTTCTCCATTAGTGAACCATTTCTCCATTAGTGAACCATTTCTTCATTAGGGAACCATTTCTTCATTAGTGAACCATTTCTTCATTAGTGAACCATTTCTTCATTAGGAAACCATTTCTTCATTAGTGAACCATTTCTTCATTAGTGAACCATTTCTTCATTAGTGAACCATTTCTTCATTAGTGAACCATTTGTTCATTAGTGAACCATTTCTTAATTAGTGAACCATTTGTTCATTAGTGAACCATTTCTTCATTAGTGAACCATTTCTTCATTAGGAAACCATTTCTTCATTAGTGAACCATTTCTTCATTAGTGAACCATTTCTCCATTAGTGAACCATTTCTCCATTAGTGAACCATTTCTTCATTAGGGAACCATTTCTTCATTAGTGAACCATTTCTTCATTAGTGAACCATTTCTCCATTAGTGAACCATTTGTTCATTAGTGAACCATTTCTTCATTAGGAAACCATTTCTTTATTAGTGAACCATTTCTTCATTAGTGAACCATTTCTTCATTAGTGAACCATTTCTTCATTAGTGAACCATTTCTTCATTAGTGAACCATTTCTCCATTAGTGAACCATTCCTTCATTAGGGAACCATTTCTTCATTAGGGAACCATTTCTTCATTAGTGAACCATTTCTTCATTAGCGAACCATTTTTCATCCTTTTGATATAAATTTGTTCTGTTGACTTTTAATAGCTTTAGTATTTTTAGTTGCTTCATTTGAATACTGCTAGTTGTTGGTGAAGCTTACGCTCTCATCTCGTTCTTTTATTTTATTTTTAGAGGTTTATCTTGCTCTTTTCCTTCATACCTCTTACGACGTTACAGTTTGTGTCAATTTGACATTGTTCCTTCTATCGATTTTCATCATGTTTTCCAACATTTTCAGCCTCTGACGGCAACTGTTACTATGAGAAATAAAAGTTTTGTCTAAATAGAAAACGAGAAGTAAAAAAAATAGAAAAACGAACACAAAGACCACAAAGACACAAAAACCACAAAGACCAAACGACCGCAAAACACAACGACCACAGAAGAACACAAACCTGCGGTAGGTGACGAAAATGACGATGGAAGCTGTGAGGAGGATGAGTGAGATGACAAAGCCCACAATGTACACCGTAACCACTTTGATGTTGGACTGTTGTGCGGTTGATGGGAGTTTTCATGATAGTGCGGTTTTGGTCTAATCAAAACATTTGTAGCTAGCCTTTTAGCACTTTGTTCAAAAGCGCTTCCATAGAAACGGTTTTAGTCGTTGTGGACTACTATAGGACTAGGCAATCTATTCATTTAAAGGTAGAAGACAAAGAGTGGCTTAAATTGTTTGATAAGAAAGATATGGAAGAAAGAAGATTTAGCTACAAACTTAATTTTAATTATAAGAAAAAAAAGAGTCAAAGATGAAACTTAAGCTATGGATGGTAGAGAAGGAGCCGAGTGAGATGTAAGGTGGAATATGGATTGGAAGAAGAGAGCCAGAAAGTCGTTTAGACTTGGAGAAGTATATGAGGTCGAATGGAAAGGGGTTGTGTTTGAGAAACATAAAATCACATCGAAAGATGATTTCAACAATGCAGAAAAAAATGGTGTAAATGGTGGAGGATAGATGAGATTTGGAAAATGAAGAAAAATATACAAGTCATCTGCATGAAGCTGACTGAAAAAGTAAAAAAGAAATAATTTGTAAAAATTCAAAAGTACAAAAAATAAAAATAAAAGGGCTGAGTGAGACAAAAGAAGAAGAAGAGTTGACCAGGAGACCACAAAAGTTCTATTAGAAAGATAAAAGAAGATCCATTGAGAACAAAAATCAGAAATACCAAGAAACTTTTTAAATTCTTGTAGTGTGGTCAATGGTGTCAAAGGCCGAAAAAAAATATAAACGAAGAAGAGAGCTGATAAAAGCAATAAAAAAAAAGTTAATATTAGATCCAACACAACACCCTCCAACACAACACTTTCCAACACAACACCCTCCAAAACAACACTTTCCAACACAACACTTTCCAACACAACACCCTCCAACACAACACTTTCCAAAACAACACTTTCCAACACAACACTTTTCATCACAACACTTTCCAACACAACACTTTCCAACACAACACCCTCCAACACAACACTTTCCATCACAACACTTTCCAACACAACACTTTTCAACACAACACTTTCCAACACAACACCCTCCAACACAACACTTTCCAACACAACACCCTCCAACACAACAATTTCCAACACAACACTTCCAACACAACACTTTCCAACACAACATCCTCCAACACAACACTTTCCAACACAAAACCCTCCAACACAACACTTTCCAACACAACACCCTCCAACACAACACACTCCAACATAAGACCCTCCAACACAACACTTTCCAAAACAACACATTCCAACACAACACTTTCCAACACAACACCCTCCAACACAACACTTTCCAACACAACACCCTCCAACACAACACCTTCCAACACAACACTTTCCAACACAACACTTTCCAACACACCATCCTCCAACACAACACCCTCCAACACAACACTTTCCAACACAACACATTCCAACACAACACTTTCCAACACAACACTTTCCAACCCACATCCTCCAACACAACACTTTCCAACACAACACTCTCCAACACAACACCCTCCAACACAACACTTTCCAACACCACACTTTCCAACACAACACTTTCCAACACAACACCCTCCAACACAACACCCTCCAACACAAAACATTCCAACACAACACTTTCCAACACAACACCCTCCAACACAACACCTTCCAACACAACACCTTCCAACACAACACCCTCCAACACAACACTTTCCAACACAACATCCTTCAACACAACACTTTCCAACACAACACCCTCCAACACAACACCCTCCAACACAACACTTTCCAAAACAACACTTTCCAACACAACACTTTCCAACACAACACCCTCCAACACAACACTTTCCAACCCACATCCTCCAACACAACATTTTCCAACACAACACCCTCCAACACAACACCCTCCAACACAACACTTTCCAACACCACACTTTCCAACACAACATTTTCCAACACAACACCCTCCAACACAACAGCCTTCAACACAAAACTTTCCAACACGCCAATTTCCAACACAACACCCTCCAACACAACACCTTCCAACACAAAACCTTCCAACACAACACTCTCCAACACAACACATTCCAACACAACACTTTCCAACACAACACCCTCCAACACAACACTTTCCAACACAACACCCTCCAACACAACACCCTCCAACACAACACTTTCCAACACAACACTTTCCAACACAACACTTTCCAACACAACACCCTCCAACACAACACCCTCCAACACAAAACTTTCCAACACAACACTTTCCAACACAACACCCTCCAACACAATACCTTCCAACACAAAAACTTCCAACACAACACCCTCCAACACAACACTTTCCAACACAACACTTTCCAACACAACACTTTTCAACAAAACACTTTCCAACACAACACTTTCCAACACAACACTTTCCAACACAACACCCTCCAACACAACACCATCCAACACAAAACTTTCCAATACAACAATTTCCATCACAACATTTTCCAACACAACACCCTCCAACACAACACCTTCCAACACAACACCTTCCAACACAACACCCTCCAACACAACACTTTCCAACACAACATCCTTCAACACAACACTTTCCAACACAACACCCTCCAACACAACACCCTCCAACACAACACTTTCCAAAACAACACTTTCCAACACAACACTTTCCAACACAACACCCTCCAACACAACACTTTCCAACCCACATCCTCCAACACAACATTTTCCAACACAACACCCTCCAACACAACACCCTCCAACACAACACTTTCCAACACCACACTTTCCAACACAACATTTTCCAACACAACACCCTCCAACACAACAGCCTTCAACACAAAACTTTCCAACACGCCAATTTCCAACACAACACCCTCCAACACAACACCTTCCAACACAAAACCTTCCAACACAACACTCTCCAACACAACACATTCCAACACAACACTTTCCAACACAACACCCTCCAACACAACACTTTCCAACACAACACCCTCCAACACAACACCCTCCAACACAACACTTTCCAACACAACACTTTCCAACACAACACTTTCCAACACAACACCCTCCAACACAACACCCTCCAACACAAAACTTTCCAACACAACACTTTCCAACACAACACCCTCCAACACAATACCTTCCAACACAAAAACTTCCAACACAACACCCTCCAACACAACACTTTCCAACACAACACTTTCCAACACAACACTTTTCAACAAAACACTTTCCAACACAACACTTTCCAACACAACACTTTCCAACACAACACCCTCCAACACAACACCATCCAACACAAAACTTTCCAATACAACAATTTCCATCACAACATTTTCCAACACAACACCCTCCAACACAACACTTTCCAACACAACACTTTCCAACACAACACTTTCCAGCACAACACTTTCCAACACAACAATTTCCAACACAACAATTTCCAACACAACACCCTCCAACACAACACTTTCCAACACAACACTTTACAACAGAACACCCTTCAACACAACACGTTCCAACATAACACTCTCCAACACAACACTTTCCAACACAACACCCTCCAACACAACACTTTCCAACACAACACTTTCCAACAAAACACCTTCCAACACAACACCCTCCAACACAACACTTTCCAACACAACACCCTCCAACACAACACTTTCCAACACAACACTTCCCAACACAACATATTCCAGCACAACACTTTACAACAGAACACCCTTCAACACAACACGTTCCAACATAACACCCTCCAACACAACACTTTCCAACACAACACCCTCCAACACAACACTTTCCAAAACAACACTTTCCAACACAACACTTTCCAACACAACACCCTCCAACACAACACTTTCCAACCCACATCCTCCAACACAACATTTTCCAACACAACACCCTCCAACACAACACCCTCCAACACAACACTTTCCAACACCACACTTTCCAACACAACATTTTCCAACACAACACCCTCCAACACAACAGCCTTCAACACAAAACTTTCCAACACGCCAATTTCCAACACAACACCCTCCAACACAACACCTTCCAACACAAAACCTTCCAACACAACACTCTCCAACACAACACATTCCAACACAACACTTTCCAACACAACACCCTCCAACACAACACTTTCCAACACAACACCCTCCAACACAACACCCTCCAACACAACACTTTCCAACACAACACTTTCCAACACAACACTTTCCAACACAACACCCTCCAACACAACACCCTCCAACACAAAACTTTCCAACACAACACTTTCCAACACAACACCCTCCAACACAATACCTTCCAACACAAAAACTTCCAACACAACACCCTCCAACACAACACTTTCCAACACAACACTTTCCAACACAACACTTTTCAACAAAACACTTTCCAACACAACACTTTCCAACACAACACTTTCCAACACAACACCCTCCAACACAACACCATCCAACACAAAACTTTCCAATACAACAATTTCCATCACAACATTTTCCAACACAACACCCTCCAACACAACACTTTCCAACACAACACTTTCCAACACAACACTTTCCAGCACAACACTTTCCAACACAACAATTTCCAACACAACAATTTCCAACACAACACCCTCCAACACAACACTTTCCAACACAACACTTTACAACAGAACACCCTTCAACACAACACGTTCCAACATAACACTCTCCAACACAACACTTTCCAACACAACACCCTCCAACACAACACTTTCCAACACAACACTTTCCAACAAAACACCTTCCAACACAACACCCTCCAACACAACACTTTCCAACACAACACCCTCCAACACAACACTTTCCAACACAACACTTCCCAACACAACATATTCCAGCACAACACTTTACAACAGAACACCCTTCAACACAACACGTTCCAACATAACACCCTCCAACACAACACTTTCCAACACAACACCCTCCAACACAACACTTTCCAACACAACACTTTCCAACAAAACACCTTCCAACACAACACCCTCCAACACAACACTTTCCAACACAACACCCTCCAACACAACACTTCCCAATACAACACTTTCCAACACAACACTTTCCAACACAAATCTTTCCAACACAACACTCTCCAACACAAAACTTTCCAACACAAAACTTTCCAACAAAACACCTTCCAACACAACACTTTCCAACACAACACCTTCCAACACAACACTTTCCAACACAACACCCTTCAACACAACACCCTCCAACACAACACATTCCAACACAAAACTTTCCAACACAACACTTCCCAACACAACACCCTCCAACACAACACTCTCCAACACAACACTTTCCAACACAACACTTTCCAACACAACACCCTCCAACATAACACTTCCCAACACAACACCCTCCAACACAACACTTTCCAACACAACAATTTCCAACACAAAACTTTCCAACACAACACCCTCGAACACAACACCCTCCAACACAACACTTTTCAACAAAACACCTTCCAACACACCATCCTCCAACACAACACTTTCCAACACAACACCCTCCAACACAACACTTTCCAACACAACAATTTCCAACACAACACTTTCCAACACAACACTTTCCAACACAACAATTTTCAACACAACAATTTCCAACACAACACCCTCCAACACAACACTTTCCAACACAACACTTTACAACAGAACACCCTTCAACACAACATGTTCCAACATAACACCCTCCAACACAACACTTTCCAACACAACACCCTCCAACACAACACTTTCCAACACAACAATTTCCAACACAACACTTTCCAACACAACACCCTCTAACACAACACCCTCAAACACAACACTTTTCAACAAAACACCTTCCAACACACCATCCTCCAACACAACACTTTCCAACACAACACCCTCCAACACAACACTTTCCAACACAACAATTTCCAACACAACACTTTCCAACACAACACTTTCCAACACAACACTTTACAACAGAACACCCTCCAACACAACACTTTCCAACACAACACCCTCCAACACAACACTTTCCAACACAACAATTTCCAACACAACACTTTCCAACACAACACCCTCCAACACAACACCCTCCAACACAACACTTTCCAAAACAACACTTTCCAACACAACACTTTCCAACACAACACCCTCCAACACAACACTTTCCAACCCACATCTTCCAACACAACATTTTCCAACACAACACCCTCCAACACAACACCCTCCAACACAACACTTTCCAACACCACACTTTCCAACACAACACTTTCCAACACAACACCCTCCAACACAACAGCCTTCAACACAAAACTTTCCAACACGCCACTTTCCAACACAACACCCTCCAACACAACACCTTCCAACACAACACCTTCCAACACAACACTCTCCAACACAACACATTCCAACACAACACTTTCCAACACAACACCCTCCAAAACAACACTTTCCAACACAACACCCTCCAACACAACACCCTCCAACACAACACTTTCCAACACAACACTTTCCAACACAACACTTTCCAACACAACACCCTCCAACACAACACCCTCCAACACAAAACTTTCCAACACAACACTTTCCAACACAAAACCCTCCAACACAATACCTTCCAACACAAAAACTTCCAACACAACACCCTCCAACACAACACTTTCCAACACAACACTTTCCAACACAACACTTTTCAACAAAACACTTTCCAACACAACACTTTCCAACACAACACTTTATAACACAACACCCTCCAACACAACACCATCCAACACAAAACTTTCCAATACAACAATTTCCAACACAACATTTTCCAACACAACACCCTCCAACACAACACTTTCCAACACAACACTTTCCAACACAACACTTTCCAGCACAACACTTTTCAACACAACAATTTCCAACACAACAATTTCCAACACAACACCCTCCAACACAACACTTTCCAACACAACACTTTACAACAGAACACCCTTCAACCCAACACGTTCCAACATAACACTCTCCAACACAACACTTTCCAACACAACACCCTCCAACACAACACTTTCCAACACAACACTTTCCAACAAAACACCTTCCAACACAACACCCTCCAACACAACACCCTCCAACACAACACCCTCCAACACAACACTTTCCAACACAACACTCCCCAACACAACATATTCCAACACAACACTTTACAACAGAACACCCTTCAACACAACACGTTCCAACATAACACCCTCCAACACAACACTTTCCAACACAACACCCTCCAACACAACACTTTCCAACACAACACTTTCCAACAAAACACCTTCCAACACAACACCCTCCAACACAACACTTTCCAACACAACACCCTCCAACACAACAATTCCCAATACAACACTTTCCAACACAACACTTTCCAACACAAATCTTTCCAACACAACACTCTCCAACACAAAACTCTCCAACACAACACTTTCCAACACAACACCCTCCAACACAAAACTTTCCAACACAATACTTTCCAACAAAACACCTTCCAACACAACACCTTCCAACACAACACCTTCCAACACAACACTTTCCAACACAACACCCTTCAACACAACACCCTCCAACACAACACTTTCCAACACAAAATTTTCCAACACAACACTTCCCAACACAACACCCTCCAACACAACACTCTCCAACACAACACTTTCCAACACAACACTTTCCAACAAAACACCTTCCAACATAACACCCTCCAACATAACACTTCCCAACACAACACCCTCCAACACAACACTTTCCAACACAACAATTTCCAACACAACACTTTCCAACACAACACCCTCGAACACAACACCCTCCAACACAACACTTTTCAACAAAACACCTTCCAACACACCATCCTCCAACACAACACTTTCCAACACAACACCCTCCAACACAACACTTTCCAACACAACAATTTCTAACACAACACTTTCCAACACAACACTTTCCAACACAACAATTTTCAACACAACAATTTCCAACACAACACCCTCCAACACAACACTTTCCAACACAACACTTTACAACAGAACACCCTTCAACACAACACGTTCCAACATAACACCCTCCAACACAACACTTTCCAACACAACACCCTCCAACACAACACTTTCCAACACAACAATTTCCAACACAACACTTTCCAACACAACACCCTCTAACACAACACCCTCAAACACAACACTTTTCAACAAAACACCTTCCAACACACCATCCTCCAACACAACACTTTCCAACACAACACCCTCCAACACAACACTTTCCAACACAACAATTTCCAACACAACACTTTCCAACACAACACTTTCCAACACAACACTTTACAACAGAACACCCTCCAACACAACACTTTCCAACACAACACCCTCCAACACAACACTTTCCAACACAACAATTTCCAACACAACACTTTCCAACACAACACCCTCCAACACAACACCCTCCAACACAACACTTTCCAAAACAACACTTTCCAACACAACACTTTCCAACACAACACTCTCCAACACAACACTTTCCAACCCACATCTTCCAACACAACATTTTCCAACACAACACCCTCCAACACAACACCCTCCAACACAACACTTTCCAACACCACACTTTCCAACACAACACTTTCCAACACAACACCCTCCAACACAACACCCTCCAACACAAAACTTTCCAACACAACACTTTCCAACACAAAACCCTCCAACACAATACCTTCCAACACAAAAACTTCCAACACAACACCCTCCAACACAACACTTTCCAACACAACACTTTCCAACACAACACTTTTCAACAAAACACTTTCCAACACAACACTTTCCAACACAACACTTTATAACACAACACCCTCCAACACAACACCATCCAACACAAAACTTTCCAATACAACAATTTCCAACACAACATTTTCCAACACAACACCCTCCAACACAACACTTTCCAACACAACACTTTCCAACACAACACTTTCCAGCACAACACTTTTCAACACAACAATTTCCAACACAACAATTTCCAACACAACACCCTCCAACACAACACTTTCCAACACAACACTTTACAACAGAACACCCTTCAACCCAACACGTTCCAACATAACACTCTCCAACACAACACTTTCCAACACAACACCCTCCAACACAACACTTTCCAACACAACACTTTCCAACAAAACACCTTCCAACACAACACCCTCCAACACAACACCCTCCAACACAACACCCTCCAACACAACACTTTCCAACACAACACTCCCCAACACAACATATTCCAACACAACACTTTACAACAGAACACCCTTCAACACAACACGTTCCAACATAACACCCTCCAACACAACACTTTCCAACACAACACCCTCCAACACAACACTTTCCAACACAACACTTTCCAACAAAACACCTTCCAACACAACACCCTCCAACACAACACTTTCCAACACAACACCCTCCAACACAACACTTCCCAATACAACACTTTCCAACACAACACTTTCCAACACAAATCTTTCCAACACAACACTCTCCAACACAAAACTCTCCAACACAACACTTTCCAACACAACACCCTCCAACACAAAACTTTCCAACACAATACTTTCCAACAAAACACCTTCCAACACAACACCTTCCAACACAACACCTTCCAACACAACACTTTCCAACACAACACCCTTCAACACAACACCCTCCAACACAACACTTTCCAACACAAAATTTTCCAACACAACACTTCCCAACACAACACCCTCCAACACAACACTCTCCAACACAACACTTTCCAACACAACACTTTCCAACAAAACACCTTCCAACACAACACCCTCCAACACAACACCCTCCAACACAACACCCTCCAACACAACACTTTCCAACACAACACTTTCCAACACAACACTTTCCAACACAACACCCTCCAACACAACACCCTCCAACACAAAACTTTCCAACACAACACTTTCCAACACAAAACCCTCCAACACAATACCTTCCAACACAAAAACTTCCAACACAACACCCTCCAACACAACACTTTCTAACACAACACTTTCCAACACAACACTTTTCAACAAAACACTTTCCAACACAACACTTTCCAACACAACACTTTATAACACAACACCCTCCAACACAACACCATCCAACACAAAACTTTCCAATACAACAATTTCCAACACAACATTTTCCAACACAACACCCTCCAACACAACACTTTCCAACACAACACTTTCCAACACAACACTTTCCAGCACAACACTTTTCAACACAACAATTTCCAACACAACAATTTCCAACACAACACCCTCCAACACAACACTTTCCAACACAACACTTTACAACAGAACACCCTTCAACCCAACACGTTCCAACATAACACTCTCCAACACAACACTTTCCAACACAACACCCTCCAACACAACACTTTCCAACACAACACTTTCCAACAAAACACCTTCCAACACAACACCCTCCAACACAACACCCTCCAACACAACACCCTCCAACACAACACTTTCCAACACAACACTCCCCAACACAACATATTCCAACACAACACTTTACAACAGAACACCCTTCAACACAACACGTTCCAACATAACACCCTCCAACACAACACTTTCCAACACAACACCCTCCAACACAACACTTTCCAACACAACACTTTCCAACAAAACACCTTCCAACACAACACCCTCCAACACAACACTTTCCAACACAACACCCTCCAACACAACACTTCCCAATACAACACTTCCCAACACAACACTTTCCAACACAAATCTTTCCAACACAACACTCTCCAACACAAAACTCTCCAACACAACACTTTCCAACACAACACCCTCCAACACAAAACTTTCCAACACAATACTTTCCAACAAAACACCTTCCAACACAACACCTTCCAACACAACACTTTCCAACACAACACCCTTCAACACAACACCCTCCAACACAACACTTTCCAACACAAAATTTTCCAACACAACACTTCCCAACACAACACCCTCCAACACAACACTCTCCAACACAACACTTTCCAACACAACACTTTCCAACAAAACACCTTCCAACATAACACCCTCCAACATAACACTTCCCAACACAACACCCTCCAACACAACACTTTCCAACACAACAATTTCCAACACAACACTTTCCAACACAACACCCTCGAACACAACACCCTCCAACACAACACTTTTCAACAAAACACCTTCCAACACACCATCCTCCAACACAACACTTTCCAACACAACACCCTCCAACACAACACTTTCCAACACAACAATTTCTAACACAACACTTTCCAACACAACACTTTCCAACACAACAATTTTCAACACAACAATTTCCAACACAACACCCTCCAACACAACACTTTCCAACAAAACACCCTCCAACACAACACTTTCCAACACAACACTTTCCAACAAAACACCTTCCAACACAACACCCTCCAACACAACACTTTCCAACACAACACCCTCCAACACAACACTTTCCAACACAACACTTCCCAACACAACATATTCCAGCACAACACTTTACAACAGAACACCCTTCAACACAACACGTTCCAACAATACACCCTCCAACACAACACTTTCCAACACAACACCCTCCAACACAACACTTTCCAACACAACAATTTCCAACACAACACTTTCCAACACAACACCCTCTAACACAACACCCTCAAACACAACACTTTTCAACAAAACACCTTCCAACACACCATCCTCCAACACAACACTTTCCAACACAACACCCTCCAACACAACACTTTCCAACACAACAATTTCCAACACAACACTTTCTAACACAACACTTTCCAACACAACACTTTACAACAGAACACCCTCCAACACAACACTTTCCAACACAACACTTTCCAACACAACACTTTCCAACACAACAATTTCCAACACAAAACTTTCCAACACAACACTTCCCAACACAACACCCTCCAACACAACACTCTCCAACACAACACTTTCCAACACAACACTTTCCAACACAACACCCTCCAACATAACACTTCCCAACACAACACCCTCCAACACAACACTTTCCAACACAACAATTTCCAACACAACACTTTCCAACACAACACCCTCGAACACAACACCCTCCAACACAACACTTTTCAACAAAACACCTTCCAACACACCATCCTCCAACACAACACTTTCCAACACAACACCCTCCAACACAACACTTTCCAACACAACAATTTCCAACACAACACTTTCCAACACAACACTTTCCAACACAACAATTTTCAACACAACAATTTCCAACACAACACCCTCCAACACAACACTTTCCAACACAACACTTTACAACAGAACACCCTTCAACACAACACGTTCCAACATAACACCCTCCAACACAACACTTTCCAACACAACACCCTCCAACACAACACTTTCCAACACAACAATTTCCAACACAACACTTTCCAACACAACACCCTCTAACACAACACCCTCAAACACAACACTTTTCAACAAAACACCTTCCAACACACCATCCTCCAACACAACACTTTCCAACACAACACCCTCCAACACAACACTTTCCAACACAACAATTTCCAACACAACACTTTCCAACACAACACTTTCCAACACAACACTTTACAACAGAAAACCCTCCAACACAACAGTTTCCAACACAACACCCTCCAACACAACACTTTCCAACACAACAATTTCCAACACAACACTTTCCAACACAACACCCTCCAACACAACACCCTCCAACACAACACTTTCCAAAACAACACTTTCCAACACAACACTTTACAACAGAACACCCTTCAACACAACACGTTCCAACATAACACCCTCCAACACAACACTTTCCAACACAACACCCTCCAACACAACACTTTCCAACACAACAATTTCCAACACAACACTTTCCAACACAACACCCTCTAACACAACACCCTCAAACACAACACTTTTCAACAAAACACCTTCCAACACACCATCCTCCAACACAACACTTTCCAACACAACACCCTCCAACACAACACTTTCCAACACAACAATTTCCAACACAACACTTTCCAACACAACACTTTCCAACACAACACTTTACAACAGAACACCCTCCAACACAACACTTTCCAACACAACACTTTCCAACACAACACTTTCCAACACAACAATTTCCAACACAAAACTTTCCAACACAACACTTCCCAACACAACACCCTCCAACACAACACTCTCCAACACAACACTTTCCAACACAACACTTTCCAACACAACACCCTCCAACATAACACTTCCCAACACAACACCCTCCAACACAACACTTTCCAACACAACAATTTCCAACACAACACTTTCCAACACAACACCCTCGAACACAACACCCTCCAACACAACACTTTTCAACAAAACACCTTCCAACACACCATCCTCCAACACAACACTTTCCAACACAACACCCTCCAACACAACACTTTCCAACACAACACTTTCCAACACAACACTTTCCAACACAACACTTTCCAACACAACAATTTTCAACACAACAATTTCCAACACAACACCCTCCAACACAACACTTTCCAACACAACACTTTACAACAGAACACCCTTCAACACAACACGTTCCAACATAACACCCTCCAACACAACACTTTCCAACACAACACCCTCCAACACAACACTTCCCAATACAACACTTTCCAACACAACACTTTCCAACACAAATCTTTCCAACACAACACTCTCCAACACAAAACTCTCCAACACAACACTTTCCAACACAACACCCTCCAACACAAAACTTTCCAACACAATACTTTCCAACAAAACACCTTCCAACACAACACCTTCCAACACAACACCTTCCAACACAACACTTTCCAACACAACACCCTTCAACACAACACCCTCCAACACAACACTTTCCAACACAACACTTCCCAACACAACACCCTCCAACACAACATTCTCCAACACAACACTTTCCAACACAACACTTTCCAACACAACACCCTCCAACATAACACTTCCCAACACAACACCCTCCAACACAACACTTTCCAACACAACAATTTCCAACACAACACTTTCCAACACAACACCCTCGAACACAACACCCTCCAACACAACACTTTTCAACAAAACACCTTCCAACACACCATCCTCCAACACAACACTTTCCAACACAACACCCTCCAACACAACACTTTCCAACACAACAATTTCCAACACAACACTTTCCAACACAACACTTTCCAACACAACAATTTTCAACACAACAATTTCCAACACAACACCCTCCAACACAACACTTTCCAACACAACACTTTACAACAGAACACCCTTCAACACAACACGTTCCAACATAACACCCTCCAACACAACACTTTCCAACACAACACCCTCCAACACAACACTTTCCAACACAACAATTTCCAACACAACACTTTCCAACACAACACCCTCTAACACAACACCCTCCAACACAACACTTTTCAACAAAACACCTTCCAACACACCATCCTCCAACACAACACTTTCCAACACAACAATTTCCAACACAACACTTTCCAACACAACACTTTCCAACACAACACTTTACAACAGAACACCCTCCAACACAACACTTTCCAACACAACACCCTCTAACACAACACCCTCCAACACAACACTTTTCAACAAAACACCTTCCAACACACCATCCTCCAACACAACACTTTCCAACACAACACCCTCCAACACAACACTTTCCAACACAACAATTTCCAACACAACACTTTCCAACACAACACTTTCCAACACAACACTTTCCAACACAACACTTTAAAACAGAACACCCTCCAACACAACACTTTCCAACACAACACCCTCTAACACAACACCCTCCAACACAACACTTTTCAACAAAACACCTTCCAACACACCATCCTCCAACACAACACTTTCCAACACAACACCCTCCAACACAACACTTTCCAACACAACAATTTCCAACACAACACTTTCCAACACAACACTTTCCAACACAACAATTTCCAACACAACAATTTCCAACACAACACCCTCCAACACAACACTTTCCAACAAAACACTTTACAACAGAACACCCTTCAACACAACACGTTCCAACATAACACCCTCCAACACAACACTTTCCAACACAACACCCTCCAACACAACACTTTCCAACACAACACTTTCCAACACAACACTTTCCAACACAACAATTTCCAACACAACACTTTCCAACACAACACCTTCCAATACAACACTTTCCAACACAACTCTTTTCAACACAAATCTTTCCAACACAACACTCTCCAACACAAAACCCTCCAACACAACACTTTCCAACACAACACCCTCCAACACAAAACTTTCCAACACAACACCTTCCAACACAACACCTTCCAACACAACAGCCTTCAACACAACACCCTCCAACACAACACTTTCCAACACAACACCTTCCAACACAACACCCTTCAACACAACACCCTCCAACACAACACTTTCCAACACAACACTTTCCAACATAACACTTCCCAACACAACACCCTCCAACACAACACTTTCCAACACAACAATTTCCAACACAACACTTTCCAACTCAACACCCTCCAACACAAAACTTTCCAACACAACACCTTCTAACACAACACCTTCCAACACAACACCCTCTAACACAACACCCTCCAACACAACACTTTTCAACAAAACACCTTCCAACACACCATCCTCCAACACAACACTTTCCAACACAACACCCTCCAACACAACTCCTTCCAACATAACACTTTCCAACACAGCATTTTCCAACACAACACTTTCCAACACAACACCCTCCAACACAACTCCTTCCAACATAACACTTTCCAACACAGCATTTTCCAACACAACAGTTTTCAACACAACACCTTCCAACACAGCACCCTCCAGCACAACATCATTCCATACAGCATCAACTACAACAACAAAGAATTCTGGAGAACAAGTCAGCTTTGAAAAACGTATCTTCTGGGTATCCAGGCTCGCTTTTCGGTTTGAATCATTTCATGGATGACGAGCTGGCAAGTATGTGTAAGGGTCAACACCAAAGTTGGATGACCAAGAACTTCTAAAGAAGGACTCCTTCAAAGGTCAGTATTGTTTCTCGCTTTTTGTCAGCGACCTCTTATCAACGACATTTTCATGAGACCAGACCCCAGCCTCGTATCCATCTCCACTTATTGGACTTCCACTTTTAATATAATAAAATCAAAAAGAGCACCTTCAATAAGACAAAACCGATTAATCTAGTCAGGTTCAGAGCAGGCACCACCAAAGTCTCTGCTGATGGCTCTATCTCACAGGAAACCCGACTTTTCTGACCTTTGTTGGCTTTGTGATAAAGAGGTTGAGTCAGCCGAACACCTCTGCCTCAAATGCCCAGATTTTGC
>OX387254.1:4126980-4206980 GCA_947562095.1 Branchellion lobata | reverse complement strand
GAGGTTGGAGGGAGGTTGGAGGGAGGTTGGAGGGAGGTTGGAGGGAGGTTGGAGGAAGGTTGGAGGGAGGTTGGAGGGAGATAAAAGGGAGTTTGGAGGGAGGTTGGAAATAGGTTAGAAAGAGGTTGGAAGGAGGTTGGAGGGAGGTTGGAAGAAGGATGGAAAGAGGTTGGAAGAAGGTTGGAAGGAGGTTGGAAGGAGGTTGGAAGGAGGTTGTAAAGAGGTTGGAAGGAGGTCGGAGGGAGGTTGGAGGATGTTGAAATAAGGTTAGAGTGAAGCTGGGAAGAGGTTGGAAGGAAGTTGGAAGGAGGTTGGAAGGAGGTTGGAAGGAGGTTGGAAGGAGGTTGAAGAGAGGTTGTAGGGAAGTTGAAGGGTGGTTGGAGGGATGTTGGAGGAAGGTTGAAGAGAGGTTTGAGAGAGGTTGGAGGGTGGTTGGAAAGAACTTGTAAGGATTTTGGAGCGAAGTTAGAGAGAGGTCAAAATAAGGTTAGAGAAAGGTTGGAGGGAGGTTGAGGGAGGTTGGAAAAGAGTTAGAGAGAAGGTTTAAAAAAGGATGAAGTGAGGTTGGAGGGTGGTTGGAGGAAGGTTGGAAAGGTGATGGAGGGAGGTTGGAAGGAGGTTGAGGGAGATTGGAGGGAGGTTGGAGGGAGGTTGGAGGGAGGTTGGAGGGAGGTAGGAGGGAGGTTGGAGGGAGGTTGAAAGGAGGTTGGAAGGAGGTTGGAAAAAGTTAAAAAAAGGTTGAAAAAAGATTGGAAGAAGGCTGAAAAGAGGTTAGAAGGAGGTTGGATGGAAGTTGGAGAGAGTTTGTAGGGATGTTGAAGGGTGGTTGGAGGGGTGTTGGAAGAAGGTTGAAGAGAGGTTTGAGGGAAGTTAGAGGGTGGTTGGCGAGAGCTTGTAAGTATGTTGGAGCGAGGTTGGAGAGAGGTCAGAAAGGTTAGAGAAAGGTTGGAGGGAGGTTGAGGGAGGTTGGAAGAGAGTTAGAGGGAAGGTTGAAGAAAGGATGGAGGGTGGTTAAAGAGAGGTTGGAGGGAGGTTGGAGGGTGGTTGGAGGAAGGTTGGAAAGGTGTTGGAGGAAGGTTGGAAGGAGGTTGGAAGGAGGTTAAAAGAGAGTTGGAAGGAGGTTGGAAGAAGGTGGAGGGAGGCAGGAAGGAGGTTGGAAGGAGGTTGGAAAGAGGTTGGAAAGAGGTTGGAAAGAGGTTGTGAGAAGGTTGGAAAGAGGTTGGAGAGAGGTTGGAAGGAGGTTGGAAAGAGGTTGGAAAGAGGTTGGAAAGAGGTTGGAAGGAGGTTGGAAGGAGGTTGGAAGGAGGTTGGAAAGAGGTTGGAAGGAGGTTGGAAGGAGCTTGGAAGGAGCTTGGAAGGAAGTTGCAAGAAGGTTGAAAGGAGGTTGGAAGGAGGTTAAAAAGAGTTTGCAAGGAGGTTGCAAAGAGGTTGGTGGGAGCTTGGAAGGAGGTTGGTATGATGTTGGAAGGAGTTTGGAAGGAGGTTGAAAGGAGGTTGGGAGGAGGTTGGGAGGAGGTTGGAAGGACGTTGGAAGGAGGTTGGAATGAGGTTGAAGGGAGGTTATAAGGAGTTTGGATGAGGTTAAAAGAGAGTTGGAGGGAGGTTGGAAGGAGGTGGAAAGAAGTAGGAAAGAGGTTGGAAGAAAGTTGAGGGAAAGTTGTAAGGAGGCTGGAAGGAGGTTGGAAGAAGGTTGGGAACAGGTTGGAACGAGGTTGGAAGGAGGTTGGATGGAGGTTGTTAAAAGGTTGGAGGGAGGTTGTAGGGAGGTTGGAGTGAGCTAAAAATATATTTGGAAGGAGGTTGGGAGTGGTTGGAAGGAGGTTTGAAAAAAGTTGAAAGGAAGTTAGAGGGAGGTTCGGAGGATGTTGTAAAGAAATTGGAAATAGGTTGGAGGAAGATTTGAAGGCGTTTAGAGGAGGGTTGCAGGAAGGTTAGAGGGATGTTGATAGGTGGTTGGAAGGAGGTTGGGGAAAAGCTGGAAAGAGGTTGGGGGTAAGTTTGAAGGAGGTTTGGGGAAGTTTGAAGAGAGGTTTGGAGCAGGTTGGAAAGATGTTTGAAATAAATTGGAAGGGAAAATTTGAAGAAGTTGGAGGAAGGTTGAACGAAGGTTGTAGGTAGGTTGGAAAGAGTCTGGAGGGAGGTTGGAGGAAAGATAGAAGAATGTTGAAAGAAGGTTTGAAGAAAGTTTGAGGATGTTTTTAGGTATGTTGGAAGGAGGTTGGAAAGAGGTTAAATTGAAGTTGGAAGGAGGTTGAAGAAAAAATGAAAGAAGGTTGAAAGAAGGTGGAGGAAGGTAAGAGGGATGTTAAAGGGAGGTTTGAGGATTTTTTGAAAAAGGTTGGAAGGTGGTTGGAGAGAGGTTGGAGGAAAATTGGGAGGAAGTTGGAGTGATGTTGAAAGAAGGTTGGAGTAAGTTTGGAATGGAGTTGGAAGGAGGTTGGAGGGAGGTTGGAGAGAGGTTGGAAAGAGGTTGGAGGGAGGTGTGAGGGAAGTTGGAAGGAGGGTGGAAGGAGGTTGGAAGGAGGTTGGAAGGAGGTTGGTGGGAAGTTGGAAGGAGGGTGGAAGAAGGTTGGAAAGAGGTTGGAGGGAAGTTGGAAGGAGGTTGGAAGGAGGTTGCAAGAAGGTTGGAAGGAGGTTGGAAGGAGGTTGGAGGGAGGTTGGAGGGAGGTTGGAGGAAGGTTGGGGGGAGGTTGGAGGGAGGTTGGAAGGAGGTTGGAAGGAGGTTGGAAGGAGGTTGGAGGGAGGTTGGAGGGAGGTTGGAAGGAGGTTGGAGGGAGGTTGGAGGGAGGTTGGAGGGAGGTTGGAGGAAGGTTGGAGGGAGGTTGGAGGGAGGTTGGAGGGAGGTTGGAGGAAGGTTGGAGGGAAGTTGGAGGGAGGTTGGAGAGAGGTTGGAGGAAGGTTAGAAGGAGGTTGGAGGGAAGTTGGAAGAAGGTTGGAAGGAGGTTGGAAGGAGGTTGGAAGGAGGTTGGAAGGAGGTTGGAGGGAGGTTGGAGGGAGGTTGGAGGGAGGTTGGAAGGAGGTTGGAGGGAGGTTGGAGGGAGGTTGGAGTGAGGTTGGAGGGAGGTTGGAGGGAGGTTGGAGGGAGGTTGGAGGGAGGTTGGAGGGAGGTTGGAGGGAGGTTGGAGGGAGGTTGGAGGGAGGTTGGAGGGAGGTTGGAGAGAGGTTGGAGGAAGGTTGGAAGGAGGTTGGATGGAGGTTGGAGGGAAGTTGGAGGGAGGTTGGAAGGAGGTTGGAGGGAGGTTGGAGGGAGGTTGGAGGGAGGTTGGAGGGAGGTTGGAGAGAGGTTGGAGGAAGGTTGGAATGAGGTTAGAGGGAGGTTGGAAGGAAATTTGAAAAAGGTTGGAAGGAGGTTGGAAGGAGGTTGGAAGGAGGTTGGAAGGAGGTTGGAAGGAGGTTGGAAGGAGGTTGGAAGGAGGTTTGAAGGAGGTTGGAAGGAGGTTGGAAGGAGGTAGGAAGGAGGTTGGAAAGAGGTTGGAAGGAGGATGGAAGGAGGTTAGAAGGAGGTTGAAAAGAGGTTGGTAGGAGGTTGGTGGAAGGTTGAAAGGAGGTTGGAAGTAGATTGGAAGTATGTTGGAGACAGTTTGTAGGAAGGTTGAGAAAAGTTTATAAGGAGATTGGAGAGGTTTGAAAGAGGTTGGAAAAAATTTGGATGGTAGTTGAAAGGTGGATGGAAGAAGGTTGCAGGGAGGTTGGAAAAAGTTTGGAAAAAGGTTGGAAAGAGTTTGGAGGGAGGTTGAAAGTAGGTTGAAAGGACATTAGAAAGAGGTTAAATGGAAGTTGGAATGAGGATGAAGAAAAAATGAAAGAAGGTTGGAAGAAGGTGGAGGGATGTTAAAGCAAAGTTTTAGGGATTTTTGAGGAAGGTTGGAAGGTGGTTAGAGAGAGGTTGGAATGAGGGTGGAGGGAGGTTGGAGGGAAGTTGGAGGGAGGTTGAAAGGAGGATGGAGGGAGGTTGGAGAGAGGTTGGAGGGAGGTTGGAGGGAGGTTGGAGGGAGGTTGGAAAGAGGTTGGAGGGAGGTTGGAGGAAGGTTGAACGGAGGTTGAAAGGAGGTTGGAGGGAGTTTGGAGAGAGGTTGGAAGGAGGTTGGAGGGAGGTTGGAAGGAGGTTGGAGGGAGGTTGGAGGGAGGTTGGAGGAAGGTTGGAGTGAGGTTGGAGGGAGGTTGGAGGGAGGTTGGAAGAAGGTTGGAGGGAGGTTGGAGGGAAGTTGGAGGAAGGTTGAAAAGGGGTTGGAGGGAGGTTGGAGGGAGGTTTGATGGATTTTTGAAAATATTGGAGCTTTGTAAGCGTGAGTTTGGAAATAGTTTGGAGTGATGTTAGAGAGGTGTTAGAGATATGTTTCGAGTAAGTTTGTATGTTGCTGATAAGAGGTTTAATTGATATTGAAAAAAGTTAAGAAGATGTCAGAGAATGTGGGAGGGATGTTAGAGGATGTAGGAGGGATGTTGGAGGATGTAGGAGGGAGGTTAGAGGATATAGGAGGGATGTTAGAGGATGTAGGAGGGATGTTAGAGGATGTAGGAGGGATGTTAGAGAATGTAGGAGGGATGTTAGAGGATGTAGGAGGGATGTTAAAGGATGTAGGAGGGATGTTAGAAGATGTAGGAGGGATGTTAGAGGATGTAGGATGGATGTAATAGGATGTAGGAGGGATGTTAGAAAATGTAGGAGGGATGTTAGAGGATGTGGGAGGGATGTTAGAGGATGTAGGAGGGATGTTAGAGGATGTAGGATGGATGTAAGAAGATGTAGGAGGGATGTTAGAGGATGTAGGATGGATGTTAGAGGATGTAGGAGGGATGTTAGATGATGTAGGAGAAATGTTAGAAGATGTAGGAGGGATGTTAGAGGATGTAGGAGGGATGTTAGAAGATGTAGGAGGGATGTTAGAAGATGTAGGATGGATGTTAGAGGATGTAGGAGGGATGTTAAAGGATGTAGGAGGGATGTTAGAGGATGTAGGAGGGATGTTAGAAGATGTAGGATGGATGTTAGAGGATGTAGGATGGATGTTAGAGGAGTTAGGAGGGATGTTAGAGGATGTAGGAGGGATGTTAGAGGATGTAGGAGGGATGTTAGAGGATGTAGGAAGGATGTTAGAGGATGTAGGAAAGATGTTAGAGGATGCAGGAGGGATGTTAGAGGATGTAGGAGGGATGTTAGAGAATGTAGGATGGATGTTAGAGGATGTAGAAAGGATGTAAGAAGATGTAGGAGGGATGATAGAGGATGTAGGAGGGATGTTAGAGGATGTAGGAGGGATGTTAGAAGATGTAGGAGGGATGTTAGAGGATGTAGGATGGATGTTAGAGGATGTAGGAGGGATGTTAGAGGATGTAGGATGGATGTTAGAGGATGTAGGAGGGATGTTAGAGGATGTAGGAGGGATGTTAGAGGATGTAGGAAGGATGTTAGAGGATGTAGGAAAGATGTTAGAGGATGCAGGAGGGATGTTAGAGGATGTAGGAGGGATGTTAGAGGATGTAGGAGGGATGTTAGAAGATGTAGGAGGGATGTTAGAGGATGTAGGAGGGATGTTAGAAGATGTAGGAGGGATGTTAGAGGATGTAGGAGGGATGTTAGAGGATGTAGGAGGGATGTTAGAGGATGTAGGAGGGATGTTAGAGGATGTAGGAGGGATGTTAGAGGATGTAGGAGGGATGTTAGATGATGTAGGAGGGATGTTAGAAGATGTAGGAGGGATGTTAGAAGATGTAGGAGGGATGTTAGAGGATGTAGGATGGATGTAATAGGATGTAGGAGGGATGTTAGAAAATGTAGGAGGGATGTTAGAGGATGTGGGAGGGATGTTAGAGGATGTAGGAGGGATGTTAGAGGATGTAGGATGGATGTAAGAAGATGTAGGAGGGATGTTAGAGGATGTAGGATGGATGTTAGAGGATGTAGGAGGGATGTTAGATGATGTAGGAGGGATGTTAGAAGATGTAGGAGGGATGTTAGAGGATGTAGGAGGGATGTTAGAAGATGTAGGAGGGATGTTAGAAGATGTAGGATGGATGTTAGAGGATGTAGGAGGGATGTTAAAGGATGTAGGAGGGATGTTAGAGGATGTAGGAGGGATGTTAGAAGATGTAGGATGGATGTTAGAGGATGTAGGATGGATGTTAGAGGAGTTAGGAGGGATGTTAGAGGATGTAGGAGGGATGTTAGAGGATGTAGGAGGGATGTTAGAGGATGTAGGAAGGATGTTAGAGGATGTAGGAAAGATGTTAGAGGATGCAGGAGGGATGTTAGAGGATGTAGGAGGGATGTTAGAGAATGTAGGATGGATGTTAGAGGATGTAGAAAGGATGTAAGAAGATGTAGGAGGGATGATAGAGGATGTAGGAGGGATGTTAGAGGATGTAGGAGGGATGTTAGAAGATGTAGGAGGGATGTTAGAGGATGTAGGATGGATGTTAGAGGATGTAGGAGGGATGTTAGAGGATGTAGGATGGATGTTAGAGGATGTAGGAGGGATGTTAGAGGATGTAGGAGGGATGTTAGAGGATGTAGGAAGGATGTTAGAGGATGTAGGAAAGATGTTAGAGGATGCAGGAGGGATGTTAGAGGATGTAGGAGGGATGTTAGAGGATGTAGGAGGGATGTTAGAAGATGTAGGAGGGATGTTAGAGGATGTAGGAGGGATGTTAGAAGATGTAGGAGGGATGTTAGAGGATGTAGGAGGGATGTTAGAGGATGTAGGAGGGATGTTAGAGGATGTAGGAGGGATGTTAGAGGATGTAGGAGGGATGTTAGAGGATGTAGGAGGGATGTTAGATGATGTAGGAGGGATGTTAGAAGATGTAGGAGGGATGTTAGAAGATGTAGGAGGGATGTTAGAGGATGTAGGAGGGATGTTAAAGGATGTAGGAGGGATGTTAAAAGATGAAGGAGGGATGTTGGAGGATGTAGGAGGTATGTTAGAGGATGTAGGAGGGATGTTAGAAGTAGTAGGAGGGATGTTAGAGGATGTAGGAGGGATGTTAGAGGATGTAGGAGGGATGTTAGAAGATGTAGGAGGGATGTAAGAGGATGTAGGAGGGATGTTAGAAGATGTAGGAGGGATGTAAGAAGATGTAGAATGGATGTAAGAGGATGTAGGAGAGATGTTAGATGATGTAGGAGGGATGTTAGAAGATGTAGGAGGGATGTTAAAGAATGTAGGAGGGATGTTAGAAGATGTAGGATGGATGTTAGAGGATGGAGGAGGGATGTTAGAGGATGTAGGAGGAATGTTAGAAGATGTAGGAAGGATGTTAGAGGATGTAGGAGGGATGTTAGATGATGTAGGAGGGATGTTAGAAGATGTAGGAGGGATGTTAGAAGACGTAGGAGGGATGTTAGAGGATGTAGGAGGGATGTTAAAGGATGTAGGAGGGAGGTTAGAGGATGTAGGAGGGATGTTAGAAGATGTAGGATGGATGTTAGAGGATGTAGGATGGATGTTAGAGGATTTAGGAGGGATGTTAGAGGATGTAGGAGGGATGTTAGAGGATGTAGGAGGGATGTTAGAAGATGTAGGATGGATGTTAGAGGATGTAGGATGGATGTTAGAGGATTTAGGAGGGATGTTAGAGGATTTAGGAGGGATGTTAGAGGATGTAGGAGGGATGTTAAAGAATTGTAGGAGGGATGTTAGAGGATGTAGGAGGGATGTTAGAAGATGTAGGATGGATGTTAGAGGATGTAGGATGGATGTTAGAGGATTTAGGAGGGATGTTAGAGGATGTAGCAGGGATGTTAGAGGATGTAGGAGGGATGTTAGAGGATGTAGGAAATATGTTAGAAGATGTAGGAGGGATGTTAGAGGATGTAGGATGGATGTTAGAGGATGTATGAGGGATGTTAGAGGATGTAGGATGGATGTTAGAGGATGTAGAAAGGATGTAAGAAGATGTAGGAGGGATGTTAGAGGATGTAGAAGGGATGTTAGAAGATGTAGGAGTATGTTAGAGGATGTAGGATGGATGTTAGAAGATGTAGGAGGGATGTTAGAAGATGTAGGAGGGATGTTAGAGGATGTAGGAGGGATGTTAAAGGATGTAGGAGGGATGTTAAAAGATGAAGGAGGGATGTTGGAGGATGTAGGAGGTATGTTAGAGGATGTAGGAGGGATGTTAGAAGTAGTAGGAGGGATGTTAGAGGATGTAGGAGGGATGTTAGAGGATGTAGGAGGGATGTTAGAAGATGTAGGAGGGATGTAAGAGGATGTAGGAGGGATGTTAGAAGATGTAGGAGGGATGTAAGAAGATGTAGAATGGATGTAAGAGGATGTAGGAGAGATGTTAGATGATGTAGGAGGGATGTTAGAAGATGTAGGAGGGATGTTAAAGAATGTAGGAGGGATGTTAGAAGATGTAGGATGGATGTTAGAGGATGGAGGAGGGATGTTAGAGGATGTAGGAGGAATGTTAGAAGATGTAGGAAGGATGTTAGAGGATGTAGGAGGGATGTTAGATGATGTAGGAGGGATGTTAGAAGATGTAGGAGGGATGTTAGAAGACGTAGGAGGGATGTTAGAGGATGTAGGAGGGATGTTAAAGGATGTAGGAGGGAGGTTAGAGGATGTAGGAGGGATGTTAGAAGATGTAGGATGGATGTTAGAGGATGTAGGATGGATGTTAGAGGATTTAGGAGGGATGTTAGAGGATGTAGGAGGGATGTTAGAGGATGTAGGAGGGATGTTAGAAGATGTAGGATGGATGTTAGAGGATGTAGGATGGATGTTAGAGGATTTAGGAGGGATGTTAGAGGATTTAGGAGGGATGTTAGAGGATGTAGGAGGGATGTTAAAGAATTGTAGGAGGGATGTTAGAGGATGTAGGAGGGATGTTAGAAGATGTAGGATGGATGTTAGAGGATGTAGGATGGATGTTAGAGGATTTAGGAGGGATGTTAGAGGATGTAGCAGGGATGTTAGAGGATGTAGGAGGGATGTTAGAGGATGTAGGAAATATGTTAGAAGATGTAGGAGGGATGTTAGAGGATGTAGGATGGATGTTAGAGGATGTATGAGGGATGTTAGAGGATGTAGGATGGATGTTAGAGGATGTAGAAAGGATGTAAGAAGATGTAGGAGGGATGTTAGAGGATGTAGAAGGGATGTTAGAAGATGTAGGAGTATGTTAGAGGATGTAGGATGGATGTTAGAGGATGTAGGAGGGATGTTAGAGGATGTAGGATGGATGTTAGAGGATGTAGGAGGGATGTTAGAGGAAGTAGGAGGGATGTTAGAGGATGTAGGAAGGATGTTAGAGGATGTAGGAAAGATGTTAGAGGATGTAGGAAAGATGTTAGAGGATGTAGGAGGGATGTTAGAGGATGTAGGAGGGATGTTAGAAGATGTAGGAGGGATGTTAGAGGATGTAGGAGGGATGTTAGAAGATGTAGGAGGGATTTTAGAGGATGTAGGAGGGATGTTAGAGGATGTAGGATGGATGTTAGAGTATGTAGCAGGGATGTTAGAAGATGTAGGAGGGATGTTAGAGGATGTAGGAGGGATGTTAGAGGATGTAGGAGGGATGTTAAGGATGTAGGAGGGATGTTAGAGGATGTAGGAGGGATGTTAGAAGATGTAGGAGGGATGTTAGAAGATGTAGGAGGGATGTTAGAGGATGTAGGAAGGATGTTAGAGGATGTAGAAAAGATGTTAGAGGATGCAGGAGGGATGTTAGAGGATGTAGGATGGATGTTAGAGGATGTAGGAGGGATGTTAGAGGATGTAGGAGGGATGTTAGAGGATGTAGGAAGGATGTTAGAGGATGTAGGAAAGATGTTAGAGGATGCAGGAGGGATGTTAGAGGATGTAGGAGGGATGTTAGAGGATGTAGGAGGGATGTTAGAAGATGTAGGAGGGATGTTAGAGGATGTAGGAGGGATGTTAGAAGATGTAGGAGGGATGTTAGAGGATGTAGGAGGGATGTTAGAGGATGTAGGAGGGATGTTAGAGGGTGTAGGAGAGATGTTAGAAGATGTAGGAGGGATGTTAGAGGATGTAGGAGGGATGTTAGATGATGTAGGAGGGATGTTAGAAGATGTAGGAGGGATGTTAGAAGATGTAGGAGGGATGTTAGAGGATGTAGGAGGGATGTTAAAGGATGTAGGAGGGATGTTAAAAGATGAAGGAGGGATGTTGGAGGATGTAGGAGGTATGTTAGAGGATGTAGGAGGGATGTTAGAAGTAGTAGGAGGGATGTTAGAAGATGTAGGAGGGATGTTAGAGGATGTAGGAGGGATGTTAGATGATGTAGGAGGGATGTTAGAAGATGTAGGAGGGATGTTAGAAGATGTAGGAGGGATGTTAGAGGATGTAGGAGGGATGTTAGAAGATGTAGGAGGGATTTTAGAGGATGTAGGAGTGATGTTAGAGGATGTAGGATGGATGTTAGAGTATGTAGGAGGGATGTTAGAAGATGTAGGAGGGATGTTAGAGGATGTAGGAGGGATGTTAGAGGATGTAGGAGGGATGTTAGAGGATGTAGGAGGGATGTTAAGGATGTAGGAGGGATGTTAGAAGATGTAGGAGGGATGTTAGAAGATGTAGGAGGGATGTTAGAGGATGTAGGAGGGATGTTAAAAGATGTAGGAGGGATGTTAAAAGATGAAGGAGGGATGTTGGAGGATGTAGGAGGGATGTTAGAGGATGTAGGAGGGATGTTAGAAGTAGTAGGAGGGATGTTAGAGGATGTAGGAGGGATGTTAGAGGATGTAGGAGGGATGTTAGAAGATTTAGGAGGGATGTTAGAGGATGTAGGAGGGTTGTTAGAGGATGTAGGATGGATGTTAGAGGATGTAGGATGGATGTTAGAGTATGTAGGAGGGATGTTAGAAGATGTAGGAGGGAAGTTAGAGGATGTAGGAGGGATGTTAGAGAATGTAGGAGGGATGTTAGAGGATGTAGGAGGGATGTTAAGGATGTAGGAGGGATGTTAGAGGATGTAGGAGGGATGTTAGAAGATGTAGGAGGGATGTTAGAAGATGTAGGAGGGATGTTAGAGGATGTAGGAGGGATGTTAAAAGATGAAGGAGGGATGTTGGAGGATGTAGGAGGGATGTTAGAGGATGTAGGAGGGATGTTAGAAGTAGTAGGAGGGATGTTAGATGATGTAGGAGGGATGTTAGAGGATGTAGGAGGGATGTTAGAAGATTTAGGAGGGATGTTAGAGGATGTAGGAGGGTTGTTAGAGGATGTAGGATGGATGTTAGAGGATGTAGGAGGGATGTTAGAGGATGTAGGAGGGATGTTAGATGATGTAGGAGGGATGTTAGAAGATGTAGGAGGGATGTTAGAAGATGTAGGAGGGATGTTAGAGGATGTAGGAGGGATGTTAAAGGATGTAGGAGGGATGTTAAAAGATGAAGGAGGGATGTTGGAGGATGTAGGAGGTATGTTAGAGGATGTAGGAGGGATGTTAGAAGTAGTAGGAGGGATGTTAGAGGATGTAGGAGGGATGTTAGAGGATGTAGGAGGGATGTTAGAAGATGTAGGAGGGATGTTAGAAGATGTAGGAGGGATGTAAGAGGATGTAGGAGGGATGTTAGAAGATGTAGGAGGGATGTAAGAAGATGTAGAATGGATGTAAGAGGATGTAGGAGAGATGTTAGATGATGTAGGAGGGATGTTAGAAGATGTAGGAGGGATGTTAAAGAATGTAGGAGGGATGTTAGAAGATGTAGGATGGATGTTAGAGGATGGAGGAGGGATGTTAGAGGATGTAGGAGGAATGTTAGAAGATGTAGGAGGGATGTTAGAGGATGTAGGAGGGATGTTAGATGATGTAGGAGGGATGTTAGAAGATGTAGGAGGGATGTTAGAAGACGTAGGAGGGATGTTAGAGGATGTAGGAGGGATGTTAAAGGATGTAGGAGGGAGGTTAGAGGATGTAGGAGGGATGTTAGAAGATGTAGGATGGATGTTAGAGGATGTAGGATGGATGTTAGAGGATTTAGGAGGGATGTTAGAGGATGTAGGAGGGATGTTAGAGGATGTAGGAGGGATGTTAGAAGATGTAGGATGGATGTTAGAGGATGTAGGATGGATGTTAGAGGATTTAGGAGGGATGTTAGAGGATTTAGGAGGGATGTTAGAGGATGTAGGAGGGATGTTAAAGAATTGTAGGAGGGATGTTAGAGGATGTAGGAGGGATGTTAGAAGATGTAGGATGGATGTTAGAGGATGTAGGATGGATGTTAGAGGATTTAGGAGGGATGTTAGAGGATGTAGCAGGGATGTTAGAGGATGTAGGAGGGATGTTAGAGGATGTAGGAAATATGTTAGAAGATGTAGGAGGGATGTTAGAGGATGTAGGATGGATGTTAGAGGATGTATGAGGGATGTTAGAGGATGTAGGATGGATGTTAGAGGATGTAGAAAGGATGTAAGAAGATGTAGGAGGGATGTTAGAGGATGTAGAAGGGATGTTAGAAGATGTAGGAGTATGTTAGAGGATGTAGGATGGATGTTAGAGGATGTAGGAGGGATGTTAGAGGATGTAGGATGGATGTTAGAGGATGTAGGAGGGATGTTAGAGGAAGTAGGAGGGATGTTAGAGGATGTAGGAAGGATGTTAGAGGATGTAGGAAAGATGTTAGAGGATGTAGGAAAGATGTTAGAGGATGTAGGAGGGATGTTAGAGGATGTAGGAGGGATGTTAGAAGATGTAGGAGGGATGTTAGAGGATGTAGGAGGGATGTTAGAAGATGTAGGAGGGATTTTAGAGGATGTAGGAGGGATGTTAGAGGATGTAGGATGGATGTTAGAGTATGTAGCAGGGATGTTAGAAGATGTAGGAGGGATGTTAGAGGATGTAGGAGGGATGTTAGAGGATGTAGGAGGGATGTTAAGGATGTAGGAGGGATGTTAGAGGATGTAGGAGGGATGTTAGAAGATGTAGGAGGGATGTTAGAAGATGTAGGAGGGATGTTAGAGGATGTAGGAAGGATGTTAGAGGATGTAGGAAAGATGTAAGAGGATGCAGGAGGGATGTTAGAGGATGTAGGATGGATGTTAGAGGATGTAGGAGGGATGTTAGAGGATGTAGGAGGGATGTTAGAGGATGTAGGAAGGATGTTAGAGGATGTAGGAAAGATGTTAGAGGATGCAGGAGGGATGTTAGAGGATGTAGGAGGGATGTTAGAGGATGTAGGAGGGATGTTAGAAGATGTAGGAGGGATGTTAGAGGATGTAGGAGGGATGTTAGAAGATGTAGGAGGGATGTTAGAGGATGTAGGAGGGATGTTAGAGGATGTAGGAGGGATGTTAGAGGGTGTAGGAGAGATGTTAGAAGATGTAGGAGGGATGTTAGAGGCTGTAGGAGGGATGTTAGATGATGTAGGAGGGATGTTAGAAGATGTAGGAGGGATGTTAGAAGATGTAGGAGGGATGTTAGAGGATGTAGGAGGGATGTTAAAGGATGTAGGAGGGATGTTAAAAGATGAAGGAGGGATGTTGGAGGATGTAGGAGGTATGTTAGAGGATGTAGGAGGGATGTTAGAAGTAGTAGGAGGGATGTTAGAGGATGTAGGAGGGATGTTAGAGGATGTAGGAGGGATGTTAGAAGATGTAGGAGGGATGTTAGAGGATGTAGGAGGGTTGTTAGAGGATGTAGGATGGATGTTAGAGGATGTAGGAGGGATGTTAGAAGATGTAGGAGGGATGTTAGAGGATGTAGGAGGGATGTTAGAAGATGTAGGAGGGATGTAAGAAGATGTAGAATGGATGTAAGAGGATGTAGGAGAGATGTTAGATGATGTAGGAGGGATGTTAGAAGATGTAGGAGGGATGTTAAAGAATGTAGGAGGGATGTTAGAAGATGTAGGATGGATGTTAGAGGATGGAGGAGGGATGTTAGAGGATGTAGGAGGAATGTTAGAAGATGTAGGAGGGATGTTAGAGGATGTAGGAGGGATGTTAGATGATGTAGGAGGGATGTTAGAAGATGTAGGAGGGATGTTAGAAGATGTAGGAGGGATGTTAGAGGATGTAGGAGGGATGTTAAAGGATGTAGGAGGGAGGTTAGAGGATGTAGGAGGGATGTTAGAAGATGTAGGATGGATGTTAGAGGATGTAGGATGGATGTTAGAGGATTTAGGAGGGATGTTAGAGGATGTAGGAGGGATGTTAGAGGATGTAGGAGGGATGTTAGAAGATGTAGGATGGATGTTAGAGGATGTAGGATGGATGTTAGAGGATTTAGGAGGGATGTAAGAGGATTTAGGAGGGATGTTAGAGGATGTAGGAGGGATGTTAAAGGATGTAGGAGGGATGTTAGAGGATGTAGGAGGGATGTTAGAAGATGTAGGATGGATGTTAGAGGATGTAGGATGGATGTTAGAGGATTTAGGAGGGATGTTAGAGGATGTAGCAGGGATGTTAGAGGATGTAGGAGGGATGTTAGAGGATGTAGGAAATATGTTAGAAGATGTAGGAGGGATGTTAGAGGATGTAGGATGGATGTTAGAGGATGTATGAAGGATGTTAGAGGATGTAGGATGGATGTTAGAGGATGTAGAAAGGATGTAAGAAGATGTAGGAGGGATGTTAGAGGATGTAGAAGGGATGTTAGAAGATGTAGGAGTATGTTAGAGGATGTAGGATGGATGTTAGAGGATGTAGGAGGGATGTTAGAGGATGTAGGATGGATGTTAGAGGATGTAGGAGGGATGTTAGAGGAAGTAGGAGGGATGTTAGAGGATGTAGGAAGGATGTTAGAGGATGTAGGAAAGATGTTAGAGGATGTAGGAAAGATGTTAGAGGATGTAGGAGGGATGTTAGAGGATGTAGGAGGGATGTTAGACGATGTAGGAGGGATGTTAGAGGATGTAGGAGGGATGTTAGAAGATGTAGGAGGGATTTTAGAGGATGTAGGAGGGATGTTAGAGGATGTAGGATGGATGTTAGAGTATGTAGCAGGGATGTTAGAAGATGTAGGAGGGATGTTAGAGGATGTAGGAGGGATGTTAGAGGATGTAGGAGGGATGTTAGAAGATGTAGGAGGGATGTTAAGGATGTAGGAGGGATGTTAGAGGATGTAGGAGGGATGTTAGAAGATGTAGGAGGGATGTTAGAAGATGTAGGAGGGATGTTAGAGGATGTAGGAGGGATGTTAAAAGATGAAGGAGGGATGTTGGAGGATGTAGGAGGGATGTTAGAGGATGTAGGAGGGATGTTAGAAGTAGTAGGAGGGATGTTAGAGGATGTAGGAGGGATGTTAGAGGATGTAGGAGGGATGTTAGAAGATGTAGGAGGGATGTTAGAGGATGTAGGAGGGATGTTAGAAGATGTAGGAGGGATGTTAGAGGATGTAGGAGGGATGTTAGAGGATGTAGGAGGGATGTTAGAGGATGTAGGAGGGATGTTAGAGGATGTAGGAGGGATGTTAGAGGATGTAGGAGGGATGTTAGATGATGTAGGAGGGATGTTAGAAGATGTAGGAGGGATGTTAGAAGATGTAGGAGGGATGTTAGAGGATGTAGGAGGGATGTTGAAGGATGTAGGAGGGATGTTAAAAGATGAAGGAGGGATGTTGGAGGATGTAGGAGGTATGTTAGAGGATGTAGGAGGGATGTTAGAAGTAGTAGGAGGGATGTTAGAGGATGTAGGAGGGATGTTAGAGGATGTAGGAGGGATGTTAGAAGATGTAGGAGGGATGTTAGAGGATGTAGGAGGGTTGTTAGAGGATGTAGGATGGATGTTAGAGGATGTAGGAGGGATGTTAGAAGATGTAGGAGGGATGTTAGAGGATGTAGGAGGGATGTTAGAAGATGTAGGAGGGATGTAAGAAGATGTAGAATGGATGTAAGAGGATGTAGGAGAGATGTTAGATGATGTAGGAGGGATGTTAGAAGATGTAGGAGGGATGTTAAAGAATGTAGGAGGGATGTTAGAGGATGGAGGAGGGATGTTAGAGGATGTAGGAGGAATGTTAGAAGATGTAGGAGGGATGTTAGAGGATGTAGGAGGGATGTTAGATGATGTAGGAGGGATGTTAGAAGATGTAGGAGGGATGTTAGAAGATGTAGGAGGGATGTTAGAGGATGTAGGAGGGATGTTAAAGGATGTAGGAGGGAGGTTAGAGGATGTAGGAGGGATGTTAGAAGATGTAGGATGGATGTTAGAGGATGTAGGATGGATGTTAGAGGATTTAGGAGGGATGTTAGAGGATGTAGGAGGGATGTTAGAGGATGTAGGAGGGATGTTAGAAGATGTAGGATGGATGTTAGAGGATGTAGGATGGATGTTAGAGGATTTAGGAGGGATGTTAGAGGATTTAGGAGGGATGTTAGAGGATGTAGGAGGGATGTTAAAGGATGTAGGAGGGATGTTAGAGGATGTAGGAGGGATGTTAGAAGATGTAGGATGGATGTTAGAGGATGTAGGATGGATGTTAGAGGATTTAGGAGGGATGTTAGAGGATGTAGCAGGGATGTTAGAGGATGTAGGAGGGATGTTAGAGGATGTAGGAAATATGTTAGAAGATGTAGGAGGGATGTTAGAGGATGTAGGATGGATGTTAGAGGATGTATGAGGGATGTTAGAGGATGTAGGATGGATGTTAGAGGATGTAGAAAGGATGTAAGAAGATGTAGGAGGGATGTTAGAGGATGTAGAAGGGATGTTAGAAGATGTAGGAATATGTTAGAGGATGTAGGATGGATGTTAGAGGATGTAGGAGGGATGTTAGAGGATGTAGGATGGATGTTAGAGGATGTAGGAGGGATGTTAGAGGAAGTAGGAGGGATGTTAGAGGATGTAGGAAGGATGTCAGAGGATGTAGGAAAGATGTTAGAGGATGTAGGAAAGATGTTAGAGGATGTAGGAGGGATGTTAGAGGATGTAGGAGGGATTTCAGAGGATGTAGGAGGGATGTTAGAAGATGTAAGAGGGATTTTAGAGGATGTAGGAGGGATGTTAGAGGATGTAGGATGGATGTTAGAGTATGTAGCAGGGATGTTAGAAGATGTAGGAGGGATGTTAGAGGATGTAGGAGGGATGTTAGAGGATGTAGGAGGGATGTTAAGGATGTAGGAGGGATGTTAGAGGATGTAGGAGGGATGTTAGAAGATGTAGGAGGGATGTTAGAAGATGTAGGAGGGATGTTAGAGGATGTAGGAGGGATGTTAAAAGATGAAGGAGGGATGTTGGAGGATGTAGGAGGGATGTTAGAGGATGTAGGAGGGATGTTAGAAGTAGTAGGAGGGATGTTAGAGGATGTAGGAGGGATGTTAAAGGATGTAGGAGGGATGTTAGAGGATGTAGGAGGGATGTTAGAAGATGTAGGATGGATGTTAGAGGATGTAGGATGGATGTTAGAGGATTTAGGAGGGATGTTAGAGGATGTAGCAGGGATGTTAGAGGATGTAGGAGGGATGTTAGAGGATGTAGGAAATATGTTAGAAGATGTAGGAGGGATGTTAGAGGATGTAGGATGGATGTTAGAGGATGTATGAGGGATGTTAGAGGATGTAGGATGGATGTTAGAGGATGTAGAAAGGATGTAAGAAGATGTAGGAGGGATGTTAGAGGATGTAGAAGGGATGTTAGAAGATGTAGGAATATGTTAGAGGATGTAGGATGGATGTTAGAGGATGTAGGAGGGATGTTAGAGGATGTAGGATGGATGTTAGAGGATGTAGGAGGGATGTTAGAGGAAGTAGGAGGGATGTTAGAGGATGTAGGAAGGATGTCAGAGGATGTAGGAAAGATGTTAGAGGATGTAGGAAAGATGTTAGAGGATGTAGGAGGGATGTTAGAGGATGTAGGAGGGATTTTAGAGGATGTAGGAGGGATGTTAGAAGATGTAGGAGGGATTTTAGAGGATGTAGGAGGGATGTTAGAGGATGTAGGATGGATGTTAGAGTATGTAGCAGGGATGTTAGAAGATGTAGGAGGGATGTTAGAGGATGTAGGAGGGATGTTAGAGGATGTAGGAGGGATGTTAAGGATGTAGGAGGGATGTTAGAGGATGTAGGAGGGATGTTAGAAGATGTAGGAGGGATGTTAGAAGATGTAGGAGGGATGTTAGAGGATGTAGGAGGGATGTTAAAAGATGAAGGAGGGATGTTGGAGGATGTAGGAGGGATGTTAGAGGATGTAGGAGGGATGTTAGAAGTAGTAGGAGGGATGTTAGAGGATGTAGGAGGGATGTTAGAGGATGTAGGAGGGATGTTAGAAAATTTAGGAGGGATGTTAGAGGATGTAGGAGGGTTGTTAGAGGATGTAGGATGGATGTTAGAGGATGTAGGAGGGATGTTAGAGGATGTAGGAGGGATGTTAGAGGATGTAGGAGGGATGTAAGAAGATGTAGAATGGATGTAAGAGGATGTAGGAGAGATGTTAGATGATGTAGGAGGGATGTTAGAAGATGTAGGAGGGATGTTAAAGAATGTAGGAGGGATGTTAGAAGATGTAGGATGGATGTTAGAGGATGGAGGAGGGATGTTAGAGGATGTAGGAGGGATGTTAGAAGATGTAGGAGGGATGTTAGAAGATGTAGGAGGGATGTTAGAGGATGTAGGAGGGATGTTAGAGGATGTAGGATGGATGTTAGAGGATGTAGGAGGGATGTTAGAGGATGTCGGATGGATGTTAGAGGATGTAGGAGGAATGTTAGAGGATGTAGGAGGGATGTTAGAGGATGTAGGAAGGATGTTAGAGGATGTGGGAAAGATGTTAGAGGATGCAGGAGGGATGTTAGAGGATGTAGGAGGGATGTTAGAGGATGTAGGAGGGATGTTAGAAGATGTAGGAGGGATGTTAGAGGATGTAGGAGGGATGTTAGAAGATGTAGGAGGGATGTTAGAGGATGTAGGAGGGATGTTAGAGGATGTAGGAGGGATGTTAGAGAATGTAGGAGGGATGTTAGAGGATGTAGGAGGGATGTTAGAGGATGTAGGAGGGATGTTAGATGATGTAGGAGGGATGTTAGAAGATGTAGGAGGGATGTTAGAAGATGTAGGAGGGATGTTAGAGGATGTAGGAGGGATGTTAAAGGATGTAGGAGGGATGTTAAAAGATGAAGGAGGGATGTTGGAGGATGTAGGAGGGATGTTAGAGAATGTAGGAGGGATGTTAGAGAATGTAGGAGGGATGTTAGAGGATGTAGGAGGGATGTTAGATGATGTAGGAGGGATGTTAGAAGATGTAGGAGGGATGTTAGAAGATGTAGGAGGGATGTTAGAGGATGTAGGAGGGATGTTAAAGGATGTAGGAGGGATGTTAAAAGATGAAAGAGGGATGTTGGAGGATGTAGGAGGGATGTTAGAGGATGTAGGAGGGATGTTAGAAGATGTAGGAGGGATGTTAGAGGATGTAGGAGGGATGTTAGAGAATGTAGGAGGGATGTTAGAAGATGTAGGAGGGATGTTAGAGGATGTAGGAGGGTTGTTAGAGGATGTAGGATGGATGTTAGAGGATGTAGGAGGGATGTTAGAGGATGTAGGAGGGATGTTAGAGGATGTAGGAGGGATGTTAGAAGATGTAGGAGGGATGTAAGAAGATGTAGAATGGATGTAAGAGGATGTAGGAGAGATGTTAGAAGATGTAGGAGGGATGTTAAAGAATGTAGGAGGGATGTTAGAAGATATAGGATGGATGTTCGAGGATGGAGGAGGGATGTTAGAGGATGTAGGAGGAATGTTAGAAGATGTAGGAGGGATGTTAGAGGATGTAGGAGGGATGTTAGATGATGTAGGAGGGATGTTAGAAGATGTAGGAGGGATGTTAGAAGATGTAGGAGGGATGTTAGAGGATGTAGGAGGGATGTTAAAGGATGTAGGAGGGATGTTAGAGGATGTAGGAGGGATGTTAGAAGATGTAGGATGGATGTTAGAGGATGTAGGATGGATGTTAGAGGATTTAGGAGGGATGTTAGAGGATGTAGGAGGGATGTTAGAGGACGTAGGAGGGATGTTAGAAGATGTAGGATGGATGTTAGAGGATGTAGGATGGATGTTAGAGGATTTAGGAGGGATGTTAGAGGATGTAGGAGGGATGTTAGAAGTAGTAGGAGGGATGTTAGAGGATGTAGGAGGGATGTTAGAGGATGTAGGAGGGATGTTAGAAGATGTAGGAGGGATGTTAAAGGATGTAGGAGGGTTGTTAGAGGATGTAGAATGGATGTTAGAGGATGTAGGAGGGATGTTAGAGGATGTAGGAGGGATGTTAGAGGATGTAGGAGGGATGTTAGAAGATGTAGGAGGGATGTAAGAAGATGTAGAATGGATGTAAGAGGATGTAGGAGAGATGTTAGATGATGTAGGAGGGATGTTAGAAGATGTAGGAGGGATGTTAAAGAATGTAGGAGGGATGTTAGAAGATGTAGGATGGATGTTAGAGGATGGAGGAGGGATGTTAGAGGATGTAGGAGGAATGTTAGAAGATGTAGGAGGGATGTTAGAGGATGTAGGAGGGATGTTAGATGATGTAGGAGGGATGTTAGAAGATGTAGGAGGGATGTTAGAAGATGTAGGAGGGATGTTAGAGGATGTAGGAGGGATGTTAAAGGAATTAGGAGGGATGTTAGAGGATGTAGGAGGGACGTTAGAAGAAATAGGATGGATGTTAGAGGATGTAGGATGGATGTTAGAGGATTTAGGAGGGATGTTAGAGGATGTAGGAGGGATGTTAGAGGATGTAGGAGGGATGTTAGAAGATGTAGGATGGATGTTAGAGGATGTAGGATGGATGTTAGAGGATTTAGGAGGGATGTTAGAGGATGTAGGAGGGATGTTAGAGGATGTAGGAGGGATGTTAAAGGATGTAGGAGGGATGTTAGAGGATGTAGGAGGGATGTTAGAAGATGTAGGATGGATGTTAGAGGATGTAGGATGGATGGTAGAGGATTTAGGAGGGATGTTAGAGGATGTAGCAGGGATGTTAGAGGATGTAGGAGGGATGTTAGAGGATGTAGAAAATATGTTAGAAGATGTAGGAGGGATGTTAGAGGATGTAGGATGGATGTTAGAGGATGTATGAGGGATGTTAGAGGATGTAGGATGGATGTTAGAGGATGTAGAAAGGATGTAAGAAGATGTAGGAGGGATGTTAGAGGATGTAGGAGGGATGTTAGAGGATGTAGGAGTATGTTAGAGGATGTAGGATGGATGTTAGAGGATGTAGGAGGGATGTTAGAGGAAGTAGGAGGGATGTTAGAGGATGTAGGAGGGATGTTAGAGGATGTAGGAAAGATGTTAGAGAATGTAGGAGGGATGTTAGAAGATGTAGGATGGATGTTAGAGGTTGTAGGAGGAATGTTAGAAGATGTAGGAGGGATGTTAGAGGATGTAGGAGGGATGTTAGAAGATGTAGGAGGGATTTTAGAGGATGTAGGAGGGATGTTAGAGGATGTAGGATGGATGTTAGAGTATGTAGGAGGGATGTTAGAAGATGTAGGAGGGATGTTAGAGGATGTAGGAAGGATGTTAAGGATGTAGGAGGGATGTTAGAAGATGTAGGAGGGATGTTAGAAGATGTAGGAGGGATGTTAGAGGGTGTAGGAGGGATGTTAAAAGATGTAGGAGGGATGTTAAAAGATGAAGGAGGGATGTTGGAGGATGTAGGAGGGATGTTAGAGGATGTAGGAGGGATGTTAGAAGTAGTAGGAGGGATGTTAGAAGATTTAGGAGGGATGTTAGAGGATGTAGGAGGGTTGTTAGAGGATGTAGGATGGATGTTAGAGGATGTAGGATGGATGTTAGAGTATGTAGGAGGGATGTTAGAAGATGTAGGAGGGATGTTAGAGGATGTAGGAGGGATGTTAGAGGATGTAGGAGGGATGTTAGAGGATGTAGGAGGGATGTTAAGGATGTAGGAGGGATGTTAGAGGATGTAGGAGGGATGTTAGAAGATGTAGGAGGGATGTTAGAAGATGTAGGAGGGATGTTAGAGGATGTAGGAGGGATGTTAAAAGATGAAGGAGGGATGTTGGAGGATGTAGGAGGGATGTTAGAGGATGTAGGAGGGATGTTAGAAGTAGTAGGAGGGATGTTAGAGGATGTAGGAGGGATGTTAGAGGATGTAGGAGGGATGTTAGAGGATGTAGGAGGGATGTTAGAAGATTTAGGAGGGATGTTAGAGGATGTAGGAGGGTTGTTAGAGGATGTAGGATGGATGTTAGAGGATGTAGGAGGGATGTTAGAGGATGTAGGAGGGATGTTAGAGGATGTAGGAGGGATGTTAGAAGATGTAGGAGGGATGTTAAAGAATGTAGGAGGGATGTTAGAAGATGTAGGATGGATGTTAGAGGATGGAGGAGGGATGTTAGAGGATGTAGGAGGAATGTTAAAAGATGTAGGAGGGATGTTAGAGGATGTAGGAGGGATGTTAGATGATGTAGGAGGGATGTTAGAAGATGTAGGAGGGATGTTAAAAGATGTAGGAGGGATGTTAGAGGATGTAGGAGGGATGTTAGAGGATGTAGGATGGATGTTAGAGGATGTAGGATGGATGGTAGAGGATTTAGGAGGGATGTTAGAGGATGTAGCAGGGATGTTAAAGGATGTAGGAGGGATGTTAGAGGATGTAGGAAATATGTTAGAAGATGTAGGAGGGATGTTAGAGGATGTAGGAGGGATGTTAGAGGATGTATGAGGGATGTTAGAGGATGTAGGATGGATGTTAGAGGATGTAGAAAGGATGTAAGAAGATGTAGGAGGGATGTTAGAGGATGTAGGAGGGATGTTAGAAGATGTAGGAGTATGTTAGAGGATGTAGGATGGATGTTAGAGGATGTAGGAGGGATGTTAGAGGAAGTAGGAGGGATGTTAGAGGATGTAGGAGGGATGTTAGAGGATGTAGGAAAGATGTTAGAGAATGTAGGAGGGATGTTAGAAGATGTAGGATGGATGTTAGAGGATGTAGGAGGAATGTTAGAAGATGTAGGAGGGATGTTAGAGGATGTAGGAGGGATGTTAGAAGATGTAGGATGGATGTTAGAGGATGTAGGAGGAATGTTAGAAGATGTAGGAGGGATGTTAGACGATGTAGGAGGGATGTTAGAAGATGTAGGAGGGATTTTAGAGGATGTAGGAGGGATGTTAGAGGATGTAGGATGGATGTTAGAGTATGTAGGAGGGATGTTAGAAGATGTAGGAGGGATGTTAGAGGATGTAGGAGGGATGTTAGAGGATGTAGGAGGGATGTTAGAGGATGTAGGAGGGATGTTAAGGATGTAGGAGGGATGTTAGAAGATGTAGGAGGGATGTTAGAAGATGTAGGAGGGATGTTAGAGGATGTAGGAGGGATGTTAAAAGATGTAGGAGGGATGTTAAAAGATGAAGGAGGGATGTTGGAGGATGTAGGAGGGATGTTAGAGGATGTAGGAGGGATGTTAGAAGTAGTAGGAGGGATGTTAGAGGATGTAGGAGGGATGTTAGAGGATGTAGGAGGGATGTTAGAAGATTTAGGAGGGATGTTAGAGGATGTAGGAGGGTTGTTAGAGGATGTAGGATGGATGTTAGAGGATGTAGGATGGATGTTAGAGTATGTGGGAGGGATGTTAGAAGATGTAGGAGGGATGTTAGAGGATGTAGGAGGGATGTTAGAGGATGTAGGAAGGATGTTAGAGGATGTAGGAGGGATGTTAAGGATGTAGGTGGGATGTTAGAGGATGTAGGAGGGATGTTAGAAGATGTAGGAGGGATGTTAGAAGATGTAGGAGGGATGTTAGAGGATGTAGGAGGGATGTTAAAAGATGAAGGAGGGATGTTGGAGGATGTAGGAGGGATGTTAGAGGATGTAGGAGGGATGTTAGAAGTAGTAGGAGGGATGTTAGAGGATGTAGGAGGGATGTTAGAGGATGTAGGAGGGATGTTAGAAGATTTAGGAGGGATGTTAGAGGATGTAGGAGGGTTGTTAGAGGATGTAGGATGGATGTTAGAGGATGTAGGAGGGATGTTAGAGGATGTAGGAGGGATGTTAGAGGATGTAGGAGGGATGTTAGAAGATGTAGGAGGGATGTTAAAGAATGTAGGAGGGATGTTAGAAGATGTAGGATGGATGTTAGAGGATGGAGGAGGGATGTTAGAGTATGTAGGAGGAATGTTAAAAGATGTAGGAGGGATGTTAGAGGATGTAGGAGGGATGTTAGATGATGTAGGAGGGATGTTAGAAGATGTAGGAGGGATGTTAGAAGATGTAGGAGGGATGTTAGAGGATGTAGGAGGGATGTTAGAGGATGTAGGATGGATGTTAGAGGATGTAGGATGGATGGTAGAGGATTTAGGAGGGATGTTAGAGGATGTAGCAGGGATGTTAGAGGATGTAGGAGGGATGTTAGAGGATGTAGGAAATATGTTAGAAGATGTAGGAGGGATGTTAGAGGATGTAGGATGGATGTTAGAGGATGTATGAGGGATGTTAGAGGATGTAGGATGGATGTTAGAGGATGTAGAAAGGATGTAAGAAGATGTAGGAGGGATGTTAGAGGATGTAGGAGGGATGTTAGAAGATGTAGGAGTATGTTAGAGGATGTAGGATGGATGTTAGAGGATGTAGGAGGGATGTTAGAGGAAGTAGGAGGGATGTTAGAGGATGTAGGAGGGATGTTAGAGGATGTAGGAAAGATGTTAGAGAATGTAGGAGGGATGTTAGAAGATGTAGGATGGATGTTAGAGGATGTAGGAGGAATGTTAGAAGATGTAGGAGGGATGTTAGAGGATGTAGGAGGGATGTTAGAAGATGTAGGAGGGATTTTAGAGGATGTAGGAGGGATGTTAGAGGATGTAGGATGGATGTTAGAGTATGTAGGAGGGATGTTAGAAGATGTAGGAGGGATGTTAGAGGATGTAGGAGGGATGTTAGAGGATGTAGGAGGGATGTTAGAGGATGTAGGAGGGATGTTAAGGATGTAGGAGGGATGTTAGAAGATGTAGGAGGGATGTTAGAGGATGTAGGAGGGATGTTAAAAGATGTAGGAGGGATGTTAAAAGATGAAGGAGGGATGTTGGAGGATGTAGGAGGGATGTTAGAGGATGTAGGAGGGATGTTAGAAGTAGTAGGAGGGATGTTAGAGGATGTAGGAGGGATGTTAGAGGATGTAGGAGGGATGTTAGAAGATTTAGGAGGGATGTTAGAGGATGTAGGAGGGTTGTTAGAGGATGTAGGATGGATGTTAGAGGATGTAGGATGGATGTTAGAGTATGTAGGAGGGATGTTAGAAGATGTAGGAGGGAAGTTAGAGGATGTAGGAGGGATGTTAGAGAATGTAGGAGGGATGTTAGAGGATGTAGGAGGGATGTTAAGGATGTAGGAGGGATGTTAGAGGATGTAGGAGGGATGTTAGAAGATGTAGGAGGGATGTTAGAAGATGTAGGAGGGATGTTAGAGGATGTAGGAGGGATGTTAAAAGATGAAGGAGGGATGTTGGAGGATGTAGGAGGGATGTTAGAGGATGTAGGAGGGATGTTAGAAGTAGTAGGAGGGATGTTAGAGGATGTAGGAGGGATGTTAGAGGATGTAGGAGGGATGTTAGAAGATTTAGGAGGGATGTTAGAGGATGTAGGAGGGTTGTTAGAGGATGTAGGATGGATGTTAGAGGATGTAGGAGGGATGTTAGAGGATGTAGGAGGGATGTTAGAGGATGTAGGAGGGATGTTAGAAGATGTAGGAGGGATGTTAAAGAATGTAGGAGGGATGTTAGAAGATGTAGGATGGATGTTAGAGGATGGAGGAGGGATGTTAGAGGATGTAGGAGGAATGTTAAAAGATGTAGGAGGGATGTTAGAGGATGTAGGAGGGATGTTAGATGATGTAGGAGGGATGTTAGAAGATGTAGGAGGGATGTTAAAAGATGTAGGAGGGATGTTAGAGGATGTAGGAGGGATGTTAGAGGATGTAGGATGGATGTTAGAGGATGTAGGATGGATGGTAGAGGATTTAGGAGGGATGTTAGAGGATGTAGCAGGGATGTTAAAGGATGTAGGAGGGATGTTAGAGGATGTAGGAAATATGTTAGAAGATGTAGGAGGGATGTTAGAGGATGTAGGATGGATGTTAGAGGATGTATGAGGGATGTTAGAGGATGTAGGATGGATGTTAGAGGATGTAGAAAGGATGTAAGAAGATGTAGGAGGGATGTTAGAGGATGTAGGAGGGATGTTAGAAGATGTAGGAGTATGTTAGAGGATGTAGGATGGATGTTAGAGGATGTAGGAGGGATGTTAGAGGAAGTAGGAGGGATGTTAGAGGATGTAGGAGGGATGTTAGAGGATGTAGGAAAGATGTTAGAGAATGTAGGAGGGATGTTAGAAGATGTAGGATGGATGTTAGAGGATTAAGGAGGAATGTTAGAAGATGTAGGAGGGATGTTAGAGGATGTAGGAGGGATGTTAGAAGATGTAGGATGGATGTTAGAGGATGTAGGAGGAATGTTAGAAGATGTAGGAGGGATGTTAGACGATGTAGGAGGGATGTTAGAAGATGTAGGAGGGATTTTAGAGGATGTAGGAGGGATGTTAGAGGATGTAGGATGGATGTTAGAGTATGTAGGAGGGATGTTAGAAGATGTAGGAGGGATGTTAGAGGATGTAGGAGGGATGTTAGAGGATGTAGGAGGGATGTTAGAGGATGTAGGAGGGATGTTAAGGATGTAGGAGGGATGTTAGAAGATGTAGGAGGGATGTTAGAAGATGTAGGAGGGATGTTAGAGGATGTAGGAGGGATGTTAAAAGATGTAGGAGGGATGTTAAAAGATGAAGGAGGGATGTTGGAGGATGTAGGAGGGATGTTAGAGGATGTAGGAGGGATGTTAGAAGTAGTAGGAGGGATGTTAGAGGATGTAGGAGGGATGTTAGAGGATGTAGGAGGGATGTTAGAAGATTTAGGAGGGATGTTAGAGGATGTAGGAGGGTTGTTAGAGGATGTAGGATGGATGTTAGAGGATGTAGGATGGATGTTAGAGAATGTAGGAGGGATGTTAGAAGATGTAGGATGGATGTTAGAGGATGTAGGAGGAATGTTAGAAGATGTAGGAGGGATGTTAGAGGATGTAGGAGGGATGTTAGAAGATGTAGGAGGGATTTTAGAGGATGTAGGAGGGATGTTAGAGGATGTAGGATGGATGTTAGAGTATGTAGGAGGGATGTTAGAAGATGTAGGAGGGATGTTAGAGGATGTAGGAGGGATGTTAGAGGATGTAGGAGGGATGTTAGAGGATGTAGGAGGGATGTTAAGGATGTAGGAGGGATGTTAGAAGATGTAGGAGGGATGTTAGAGGATGTAGGAGGGATGTTAAAAGATGTAGGAGGGATGTTAAAAGATGAAGGAGGGATGTTGGAGGATGTAGGAGGGATGTTAGAGGATGTAGGAGGGATGTTAGAAGTAGTAGGAGGGATGTTAGAGGATGTAGGAGGGATGTTAGAGGATGTAGGAGGGATGTTAGAAGATTTAGGAGGGATGTTAGAGGATGTAGGAGGGTTGTTAGAGGATGTAGGATGGATGTTAGAGGATGTAGGATGGATGTTAGAGTATGTAGGAGGGATGTTAGAAGATGTAGGAGGGAAGTTAGAGGATGTAGGAGGGATGTTAGAGAATGTAGGAGGGATGTTAGAGGATGTAGGAGGGATGTTAAGGATGTAGGAGGGATGTTAGAGGATGTAGGAGGGATGTTAGAAGATGTAGGAGGGATGTTAGAAGATGTAGGAGGGATGTTAGAGGATGTAGGAGGGATGTTAAAAGATGAAGGAGGGATGTTGGAGGATGTAGGAGGGATGTTAGAGGATGTAGGAGGGATGTTAGAAGTAGTAGGAGGGATGTTAGAGGATGTAGGAGGGATGTTAGAGGATGTAGGAGGGATGTTAGAAGATTTAGGAGGGATGTTAGAGGATGTAGGAGGGTTGTTAGAGGATGTAGGATGGATGTTAGAGGATGTAGGAGGGATGTTAGAGGATGTAGGAGGGATGTTAGAGGATGTAGGAGGGATGTTAGAAGATGTAGGAGGGATGTTAAAGAATGTAGGAGGGATGTTAGAAGATGTAGGATGGATGTTAGAGGATGGAGGAGGGATGTTAGAGGATGTAGGAGGAATGTTAAAAGATGTAGGAGGGATGTTAGAGGATGTAGGAGGGATGTTAGATGATGTAGGAGGGATGTTAGAAGATGTAGGAGGGATGTTAAAAGATGTAGGAGGGATGTTAGAGGATGTAGGAGGGATGTTAGAGGATGTAGGATGGATGTTAGAGGATGTAGGATGGATGGTAGAGGATTTAGGAGGGATGTTAGAGGATGTAGCAGGGATGTTAAAGGATGTAGGAGGGATGTTAGAGGATGTAGGAAATATGTTAGAAGATGTAGGAGGGATGTTAGAGGATGTAGGATGGATGTTAGAGGATGTATGAGGGATGTTAGAGGATGTAGGATGGATGTTAGAGGATGTAGAAAGGATGTAAGAAGATGTAGGAGGGATGTTAGAGGATGTAGGAGGGATGTTAGAAGATGTAGGAGTATGTTAGAGGATGTAGGATGGATGTTAGAGGATGTAGGAGGGATGTTAGAGGAAGTAGGAGGGATGTTAGAGGATGTAGGAGGGATGTTAGAGGATGTAGGAAAGATGTTAGAGAATGTAGGAGGGATGTTAGAAGATGTAGGATGGATGTTAGAGGATTAAGGAGGAATGTTAGAAGATGTAGGAGGGATGTTAGAGGATGTAGGAGGGATGTTAGAAGATGTAGGATGGATGTTAGAGGATGTAGGAGGAATGTTAGAAGATGTAGGAGGGATGTTAGACGATGTAGGAGGGATGTTAGAAGATGTAGGAGGGATTTTAGAGGATGTAGGAGGGATGTTAGAGGATGTAGGATGGATGTTAGAGTATGTAGGAGGGATGTTAGAAGATGTAGGAGGGATGTTAGAGGATGTAGGAGGGATGTTAGAGGATGTAGGAGGGATGTTAGAGGATGTAGGAGGGATGTTAAGGATGTAGGAGGGATGTTAGAAGATGTAGGAGGGATGTTAGAAGATGTAGGAGGGATGTTAGAGGATGTAGGAGGGATGTTAAAAGATGTAGGAGGGATGTTAAAAGATGAAGGAGGGATGTTGGAGGATGTAGGAGGGATGTTAGAGGATGTAGGAGGGATGTTAGAAGTAGTAGGAGGGATGTTAGAGGATGTAGGAGGGATGTTAGAGGATGTAGGAGGGATGTTAGAAGATTTAGGAGGGATGTTAGAGGATGTAGGAGGGTTGTTAGAGGATGTAGGATGGATGTTAGAGGATGTAGGATGGATGTTAGAGTATGTGGGAGGGATGTTAGAAGATGTAGGAGGGATGTTAGAGGATGTAGGAGGGATGTTAGAGGATGTAGGAAGGATGTTAGAGGATGTAGGAGGGATGTTAAGGATGTAGGAGGGATGTTAGAGGATGTAGGAGGGATGTTAGAAGATGTAGGAGGGATGTTAGAAGATGTAGGAGGGATGTTAGAGGATGTAGGAGGGATGTTAAAAGATGAAGGAGGGATGTTGGAGGATGTAGGAGGGATGTTAGAGGATGTAGGAGGGATGTTAGAAGTAGTAGGAGGGATGTTAGAGGATGTAGGAGGGATGTTAGAGGATGTAGGAGGGATGTTAGAAGATTTAGGAGGGATGTTAGAGGATGTAGGAGGGTTGTTAGAGGATGTAGGATGGATGTTAGAGGATGTAGGAGGGATGTTAGAGGATGTAGGAGGGATGTTAGAGGATGTAGGAGGGATGTTAGAAGATGTAGGAGGGATGTTAAAGAATGTAGGAGGGATGTTAGAAGATGTAGGATGGATGTTAGAGGATGGAGGAGGGATGTTAGAGTATGTAGGAGGAATGTTAAAAGATGTAGGAGGGATGTTAGAGGATGTAGGAGGGATGTTAGATGATGTAGGAGGGATGTTAGAAGATGTAGGAGGGATGTTAGAAGATGTAGGAGGGATGTTAGAGGATGTAGGAGGGATGTTAGAGGATGTAGGATGGATGTTAGAGGATGTAGGATGGATGGTAGAGGATTTAGGAGGGATGTTAGAGGATGTAGCAGGGATGTTAGAGGATGTAGGAGGGATGTTAGAGGATGTAGGAAATATGTTAGAAGATGTAGGAGGGATGTTAGAGGATGTAGGATGGATGTTAGAGGATGTATGAGGGTTGTTAGAGGATGTAGGATGGATGTTAGTGGATGTAGAAAGGATGTAAGAAGATGTAGGAGGGATGTTAGAGGATGTAGGAGGGATGTTAGAAGATGTAGGAGTATGTTAGAGGATGTAGGATGGATGTTAGAGGATGTAGGAGGGATGTTAGAGGAAGTAGGAGGGATGTTAGAGGATGTAGGAGGGATGTTAGAGGATGTAGGAAAGATGTTAGAGAATGTAGGAGGGATGTTAGAAGATGTAGGATGGATGTTAGAGGATGTAGGAGGAATGTTAGAAGATGTAGGAGGGATGTTAGAGGATGTAGGAGGGATGTTAGAAGATGTAGGAGGGATTTTAGAGGATGTAGGAGGGATGTTAGAGGATGTAGGATGGATGTTAGAGTATGTAGGAGGGATGTTAGAAGATGTAGGAGGGATGTTAGAGGATGTAGGAGGGATGTTAGAGGATGTAGGAGGGATGTTAGAGGATGTAGGAGGGATGTTAAGGATGTAGGAGGGATGTTAGAAGATGTAGGAGGGATGTTAGAAGATGTAGGAGGGATGTTAGAGGATGTAGGAGGGATGTTAAAAGATGTAGGAGGGATGTTAAAAGATGAAGGAGGGATGTTGGAGGATGTAGGATGGATGTTAGAGGATGTATGAGGGATGTTAGAGGATGTAGGATGGATGTTAGTGGATGTAGAAAGGATGTAAGAAGATGTAGGAGGGATGTTAGAGGATGTAGGAGGGATGTTAGAAGATGTAGGAGTATGTTAGAGGATGTAGGATGGATGTTAGAGGATGTAGGAGGGATGTTAGAGGAAGTAGGAGGGATGTTAGAGGATGTAGGAGGGATGTTAGAGGATGTAGGAAAGATGTTAGAGAATGTAGGAGGGATGTTAGAAGATGTAGGATGGATGTTAGAGGATGTAGGAGGAATGTTAGAAGATGTAGGAGGGATGTTAGAGGATGTAGGAGGGATGTTAGAAGATGTAGGAGGGATTTTAGAGGATGTAGGAGGGATGTTAGAGGATGTAGGATGGATGTTAGAGTATGTAGGAGGGATGTTAGAAGATGTAGGAGGGATGTTAGAGGATGTAGGAGGGATGTTAGAGGAAGTAGGAGGGATGTTAGAGGATGTAGGAGGGATGTTAGAGGATGTAGGAAAGATGTTAGAGAATGTAGGAGGGATGTTAGAAGATGTAGGATGGATGTTAGAGGATGTAGGAGGAATGTTAGAAGATGTAGGAGGGATGTTAGAGGATGTAGGAGGGATGTTAGAAGATGTAGGATGGATGTTAGAGGATGTAGGAGGAATGTTAGAAGATGTAGGAGGGATGTTAGACGATGTAGGAGGGATGTTAGAAGATGTAGGAGGGATTTTAGAGGATGTAGGAGGGATGTTAGAGGATGTAGGATGGATGTTAGAGTATGTAGGAGGGATGTTAGAAGATGTAGGAGGGATGTTAGAGGATGTAGGAGGGATGTTAGAGGATGTAGGAGGGATGTTAGAGGATGTAGGAGGGATGTTAAGGATGTAGGAGGGATGTTAGAAGATGTAGGAGGGATGTTAGAAGATGTAGGAGGGATGTTAGAGGATGTAGGAGGGATGTTAAAAGATGTAGGAGGGATGTTAAAAGATGAAGGAGGGATGTTGGAGGATGTAGGAGGGATGTTAGAGGATGTAGGAGGGATGTTAGAAGTAGTAGGAGGGATGTTAGAGGATGTAGGAGGGATGTTAGAGGATGTAGGAGGGATGTTAGAAGATTTAGGAGGGATGTTAGAGGATGTAGGAGGGTTGTTAGAGGATGTAGGATGGATGTTAGAGGATGTAGGATGGATGTTAGAGTATGTGGGAGGGATGTTAGAAGATGTAGGAGGGATGTTAGAGGATGTAGGAGGGATGTTAGAGGATGTAGGAAGGATGTTAGAGGATGTAGGAGGGATGTTAAGGATGTAGGAGGGATGTTAGAGGATGTAGGAGGGATGTTAGAAGATGTAGGAGGGATGTTAGAAGATGTAGGAGGGATGTTAGAGGATGTAGGAGGGATGTTAAAAGATGAAGGAGGGATGTTGGAGGATGTAGGAGGGATGTTAGAGGATGTAGGAGGGATGTTAGAAGTAGTAGGAGGGATGTTAGAGGATGTAGGAGGGATGTTAGAGGATGTAGGAGGGATGTTAGAAGATTTAGGAGGGATGTTAGAGGATGTAGGAGGGTTGTTAGAGGATGTAGGATGGATGTTAGAGGATGTAGGAGGGATGTTAGAGGATGTAGGAGGGATGTTAGAGGATGTAGGAGGGATGTTAGAAGATGTAGGAGGGATGTTAAAGAATGTAGGAGGGATGTTAGAAGATGTAGGATGGATGTTAGAGGATGGAGGAGGGATGTTAGAGTATGTAGGAGGAATGTTAAAAGATGTAGGAGGGATGTTAGAGGATGTAGGAGGGATGTTAGATGATGTAGGAGGGATGTTAGAAGATGTAGGAGGGATGTTAGAAGATGTAGGAGGGATGTTAGAGGATGTAGGAGGGATGTTAGAGGATGTAGGATGGATGTTAGAGGATGTAGGATGGATGGTAGAGGATTTAGGAGGGATGTTAGAGGATGTAGCAGGGATGTTAGAGGATGTAGGAGGGATGTTAGAGGATGTAGGAAATATGTTAGAAGATGTAGGAGGGATGTTAGAGGATGTAGGATGGATGTTAGAGGATGTATGAGGGATGTTAGAGGATGTAGGATGGATGTTAGTGGATGTAGAAAGGATGTAAGAAGATGTAGGAGGGATGTTAGAGGATGTAGGAGGGATGTTAGAAGATGTAGGAGTATGTTAGAGGATGTAGGATGGATGTTAGAGGATGTAGGAGGGATGTTAGAGGAAGTAGGAGGGATGTTAGAGGATGTAGGAGGGATGTTAGAGGATGTAGGAAAGATGTTAGAGAATGTAGGAGGGATGTTAGAAGATGTAGGATGGATGTTAGAGGATGTAGGAGGAATGTTAGAAGATGTAGGAGGGATGTTAGAGGATGTAGGAGGGATGTTAGAAGATGTAGGAGGGATTTTAGAGGATGTAGGAGGGATGTTAGAGGATGTAGGATGGATGTTAGAGTATGTAGGAGGGATGTTAGAAGATGTAGGAGGGATGTTAGAGGATGTAGGAGGGATGTTAGAGGATGTAGGAGGGATGTTAGAGGATGTAGGAGGGATGTTAAGGATGTAGGAGGGATGTTAGAAGATGTAGGAGGGATGTTAGAAGATGTAGGAGGGATGTTAGAGGATGTAGGAGGGATGTTAAAAGATGTAGGAGGGATGTTAAAAGATGAAGGAGGGATGTTGGAGGATGTAGGAGGGATGTTAGAGGATGTAGGAGGGATGTTAGAAGTAGTAGGAGGGATGTTAGAGGATGTAGGAGGGATGTTAGAGGATGTAGGAGGGATGTTAGAAGATTTAGGAGGGATGTTAGAGGATGTAGGAGGGTTGTTAGAGGATGTAGGATGGATGTTAGAGGATGTAGGATGGATGTTAGAGTATGTAGGAGGGATGTTAGAAGATGTAGGAGGGATGTTAGAGGATGTAGGAGGGATGTTAGAGGATGTAGGAGGGATGTTAGAGGATGTAGGAGGGATGTTAAGGATGTAGGAGGGATGTTAGAGGATGTAGGAGGGATGTTAGAAGATGTAGGAGGGATGTTAGAAGATGTAGGAGGGATGTTAGAGGATGTAGGAGGGATGTTAAAAGATGAAGGAGGGATGTTGGAGGATGTAGGAGGGATGTTAGAGGATGTAGGAGGGATGTTAGAAGTAGTAGGAGGGATGTTAGAGGATGTAGGAGGGATGTTAGAGGATGTAGGAGGGATGTTAGAAGATTTAGGAGGGATGTTAGAGGATGTAGGAGGGTTGTTAGAGGATGTAGGATGGATGTTAGAGGATGTAGGAGGGATGTTAGAGAATGTAGGAGGGATGTTAGAGGATGTAGGAGGGATGTTAGAAGATGTAGGAGGGATGTTAAAGAATGTAGGAGGGATGTTAGAAGATGTAGGATGGATGTTAGAGGATGGAGGAGGGATGTTAGAGGATGTAGGAGGAATGTTAAAAGATGTAGGAAGGATGTTAGAGGATGTAGGAGGGATGTTAGATGATGTAGGAGGGATGTTAGAAGATGTAGGAGAGATGTTAGAAGATGTAGGAGGGATGTTAGAGGATGTAGGAGGGATGTTAGAGGATGTAGGATGGATGTTAGAGGATGTAGGAGGGATGTTAGAGGATGTCGGATGGATGTTAGAGGATGTAGGAGGAATGTTGGAGGATGTAGGAGGGATGTTAGAGGATGTAGGAAGGATGTTAGAGGATGTAGGAAAGATGTTAGAGGATGCAGGAGGGATGTTAGAAGATGTAGGAGGGATGTTAGAGGATGTAGGAGGGATGTTAGAAGATGTAGGAGGGATGTTAGAGGATGTAGGAGGGATGTTAGAAGATGTAGGAGGGATGTTAGAGGATGTAGGAGGGATGTTAGAGGATGTAGGAGGGATGTTAGAGAATGTAGGAGGGATGTTAGAGGATGTAGGAGGGATGTTAGAGGATGTAGGAGGGATGTTAGATGATGTAGGAGGGATGTTAGAAGATGTAGGAGGGATGTTAGAAGATGTAGGAGGGATGTTGGAGGATGTAGGAGGGATGTTAAAGGATGTAGGAGGGATGTTAAAAGATGAAGGAGGGATGTTGGAGGATGTAGGAGGGATGTTAGAGAATGTAGGAGGGATGTTATAGAATGTAGGAGGGATGTTAGAGGATGTAGGAGGGATGTTAGATGATGTAGGAGGGATGTTAGAAGATGTAGGAGGGATGTTAGAAGATGTAGGAGGGATGTTAGAGGATGTAGGAGGGATGTTAAAGGATGTAGGAGGGATGTTAAAAGATGAAGGAGGGATGTTGGAGGATGTAGGAGGGATGTTAGAGGATGTAGGAGGGATGTTAGAAGATGTAGGAGGGATGTTAGAGGATGTAGGAGGGATGTTAGAGGATGTAGGAGGGATGTTAGAAGATGTAGGAGGGATGTTAGAGGATGTAGGAGGGTTGTTAGAGGATGTAGGATGGATGTTAGAGGATGTAGGAGGGATGTTAGAGGATGTAGGAGGGATGTTAGAGGATGTAGGAGGGATGTTAGAAGATGTAGGAGGGATGTAAGAAGATGTAGAATGGATGTAAGAGGATGTAGGAGAGATGTTAGATGATGTAGGAGGGATGTTAGAAGATGTAGGAGGGATGTTAAAGAATGTAGGAGGGATGTTAGAAGATGTAGGAGGGATGTTAGAGGATGTAGGAGGGATGTTAGATGATGTAGGAGGGATGTTAGAAGATGTAGGAGGGATGTTAGAAGATGTAGGAGGGATGTTAGAGGATGTAGGAGGGATGTTAAAGGATGTAGGAGGGATGTTAGAGGATGTAGGAGGGATGTTAGAAGAAATAGGATGGATGTTAGAGGATGTAGGATGGATGTTAGAGTATTTAGGAGGGATGTTAGAGGATGTAGGAGGGATGTTAGAGGATGTAGGAGGGATGTTAGAAGATGTAGGATGGATGTTAGAGGATGTAGGATGGATGTTAGAGGATTTAGGAGGGATGTTAGAGGATGTAGGAGGGATGTTAGAGGATGTAGGAGGGATGTTAAAGGATGTAGGAGGGATGTTAGAAGATGTAGGATGGATGTTAGAGGATGTAGGATGGATGGTAGAGGATTTAGGAGGGATGTTAGAGGATGTAGCAGGGATGTTAGAGGATGTAGGAGGGATGTTAGAGGATGTAGGAAATATGTTAGAAGATGTAGGAGGGATGTTAGAGGATGTAGGATGGATGTTAGAGGATGTATGAGGGATGTTAGAGGATGTAGGATGGATGTTAGAGGATGTAGAAAGGATGTAAGAAGATGTAGGAGGGATGTTAGAGGATGTAGGAGGGATGTTAGAAGATGTAGGAGTATGTTAGAGGATGTAGGATGGATGTTAGAGGATGTAGGAGGGATGTTAGAGGAAGTAGGAGGGATGTTAGAGGATGTAGGAGGGATGTTAGAGGATGTAGGAAAGATGTTAGAGAATGTAGGAGGGATGTTAGAAGATGTAGGATGGATGTTAGAGGATGTAGGAGGAATGTTAGAAGATGTAGGAGGGATGTTAGAGGATGTAGGAGGGATGTTAGAAGATGTAGGAGGGATTTTAGAGGATGTAGGAGGGATGTTAGAGGATGTAGGATGGATGTTAGAGTATGTAGGAGGGATGTTAGAAGATGTAGGAGGGATGTTAGAGGATGTAGGAGGGATGTTAAATGATGTAGGAGGGATGTTAGAAGATGTAGGAGGGATGTTAGAAGATGTAGGAGGGATGTTAGAGGATGTAGGATGGATGTTAGAGGATGTAGGAGGGATGTTAGAGGATGTCGGATGGATGTTAGAGGATGTGGGAGGAATGTTAGAGGATGTAGGAGGGATGTTAGAGGATGTAGGAAGGATGTTAGAGGATGTAGGAAAGATGTTAGAGGATGCAGGAGGGATGTTAGAGGATGTAGGAGGGATGTTAGAGGATGTAGGAGGGATGTTAGAAGATGTAGGAGGGATGTTAGAGGATGTAGGAGGGATGTTAGAAAATGTAGGAGGGATGTTAGAGGATGTAGGAGGGATGTTAGAGGATGTAGGAGGGATGTTAGAGAATGTAGGAGGGATGTTAGAGGATGTAGGAGGGATGTTAGAGGATGTAGGAGGGATGTTAGATGATGTAGGAGGGATGTTAGAAGATGTAGGAGGGATGTTAGAAGATGTAGGAGGGATGTTGGAGGATGTAGGAGGGATGTTAAAGGATGTAGGAGGGATGTTAGAGGATGTAGGAAGGATGTTAGAGGATGTAGGAAAGATGTTAGAGGATGCAGGAGGGATGTTAGAGGATGTAGGAGGGATGTTAGAAGATGTAGGAGGGATGTTAGAAGATGTAGGAGGGATGTTAGAGGATGTAGGAGGGATGTTAGATGATGTAGGAGGGATGTTAGAAGATGTAGGAGGGATGTTAGAAGATGTAGGAGGGATGTTAGAGGATGTAGGAGGGATGTTAGAGGATGTAGGATGGATGTTAGAGGATGTAGGAGGGATGTTAGAGGATGTCGGATGGATGTTAGAGGATGTAGGAGGAATGTTAGAGGATGTAGGAGGGATGTTAGAGGATGTAGGAAGGATGTTAGAGGATGTAGGAAAGATGTTAGAGGATGCAGGAGGGATGTTAGAGGATGTAAGAGGGATGTTAGAGGATGTAGGAGGGATGTTAGAAGATGTAGGAGGGATGTTAGAGGATGTAGGAGGGATGTTAGAGAATGTAGGAGGGATGTTAGAGGATGTAGGAGGGATGTTAGAGGATGTAGGAGGGATGTTAGATGATGTAGGAGGGATGTTAGAAGATGTAGGAGGGATGTTAGAAGATGTAGGAGGGATGTTGGAGGATGTAGGAGGGACGTTAAAGGATGTAGGAGGGATGTTAAAAGATTAAGGAGGGATGTTGGAGGATGTAGGAGGGATGTTAGAGAATGTAGGAGGGATGTTAGAGGATGTAGGAGGGATGTTAGATGATGTAGGAGGGATGTTAGAAGATGTAGGAGGGATGTTAGAAGATGTAGGAGGGATGTTAGAGGATGTAGGAGGGATGTTAAAGGATGTAGGAGGGATGTTAAAAAATGAAGGAGGGATGTTGGAGGATGTAGGAGGGATGTTAGAGGATGTAGGAGGGATGTTAGAAGATGTAGGAGGGATGTTAGAGGATGTAGGAGGGATGTTAGAGGATGTAGGAGGGATGTTAGAAGATGTAGGAGGGATGTTAGAGGATGTAGGAGGGTTGTTAGAGGATGTAGGATGGATGTTAGAGGATGTAGGAGGGATGTTAGAGGATGTAGGAGGGATGTTAGAGGATGTAGGAGGGATGTTAGAAGATGTAGGAGGGATGTAAGAAGATGTAGAATGGATGTAAGAGGATGTAGGAGAGATGTTAGATGATGTAGGAGGGATGTTAGAAGATGTAGGAGGGATGTTAAAGAATGTAGGAGGGATGTTAGAAGATGTAGGAGGGATGTTAGAGGATGTAGGAGGGATGTTAGATGATGTAGGAGGGATGTAAGAAGATGTAGGAGGGATGTTAGAAGATGTAGGAGGGATGTTAGAGGATGTAGGAGGGATGTTAAAGGATGTAGGAGGGATGTTAGAGGATGTAGGAGGGATGTTAGAAGAAATAGGATGGATGTTAGAGGATGTAGGATGGATGTTAGAGGATTTAGGAGGGATGTTAGAGGATGTAGGAGGGATGTTAGAGGATGTAGGAGGGATGTTAGAAGATGGAGGATGGATGTTAGAGGATGTAGGATGGATGTTAGAGGATTTAGGAGGGATGTTAGAGGATGTAGGAGGGATGTTAGAGGATGTAGGAGGGATGTTAAAGGATGTAGGAGGGATGTTAGAGGATGTAGGAGGGATGTTAGAAGATGTAGGATGGATGTTAGAGGATGTAGGATGGATGGTAGAGGATTTAGGAGGGATGTTAGAGGATGTAGCAGGGATGTTAGAAGATGTAGGAGGGATTTTAGAGGATGTAGGAGGGATGTTAGAGGATGTAGGAGGGATTTTAGAGGATGTAGGAAGGATGTTAGAGGATGTAGGATGGATGTTAGAGTATGTAGGAGGGATGTTAGAAGATGTAGGAGGGATGTTAGAGGATGTAGGAGGGATGTTAGAGGATGTAGGAGGGATGTTAGAGGATGTAGGAGGGATGTTAGAAGATGTAGGAGGGATGTTAAAGAATGTAGGAGGGATGTTAGAAGATGTAGGATGGATGTTAGAGGATGGAGGAGGGATGTTAGAGGATGTAGGAGGAATGTTAAAAGATGTAGGAGGGATGTTAGAGGATGTAGGAGGGATGTTAGATGATGTAGGAGGGATGTTAGAAGATGTAGGAGGGATGTTAGAAGATGTAGGAGGGATGTTAGAGGATGTAGGAGGGATGTTAGAGGATGTAGGATGGATGTTAGAGGATGTAGGAGGGATGTTAGAGGATGTCGGATGGATGTTAGAGGATGTAGGAGGAATGTTAGAGGATGTAGGAGGGATGTTAGAGGATGTAGGAAGGATGTTAGAGGATGTAGGAAAGATGTTAGAGGATGCAGGAGGGATGTTAGAGGATTTAGGAGGGATGTTAGAGGATGTAGGAGGGATGTTAGAAGATGTTGGAGGGATGTTAGAGGATGTAGGAGGGATGTTAGAAGATGTAGGAGGGATGTTAGAGGATGTAGGAGGGATGTTAGAGGATGTAGGAGGGATGTTAGAGAATGTAGGAGGGATGTTAGAGGATGTAGGAGGGATGTTAGAGGATGTAGGAGGGATGTTAGATGATGTAGGAGGGATGTTAGAAGATGTAGGAGGGATGTTAGAAGATGTAGGAGGGATGTTGGAGGATGTAGGAGGGATGTTAAAGGATGTAGGAGAGATGTTTAAAGATGAAGGAGGGATGTTGGAGGATGTAGGAGGGATGTTAGAGAATGTAGGAGGGATGTTAGAGAATGTAGGAGGGATGTTAGAGGATGTAGGAGGGATGTTAGATGATGTAGGAGGGATGTTAGAAGATGTAGGAGGGATGTTAAAAGATGTAGGAGGGATGTTAGAGGATGTAGGAGGGATGTTAAAGGATGTAGGAGGGATGTTAAAAGATGAAGGAGGGATGTTGGAGGATGTAGGAGGGATGTTAGAGGATGTAGGAGGGATAATAGAATATGTAGGAGGGATGTTAGAGGATGTAGGAGGGATGTTAGAGGATGTAGGAGGGATGTTAGAAGATGTAGGAGGGATGTTAGAGGATGTAGGAGGGTTGTTAGAGGATGTAGGATGGATGTTAGAGGATGTAGGAGGGATGTTAGAGGATGTAGGAGGGATGTTAGAGGATGTAGGAGGGATGTTAGAAGATGTAGGAGGGATGTAAGAAGATGTAGAATGGATGTAAGAGGATGTAGGAGAGATGTTAGATGATGTAGGAGGGATGTTAGAAGATGTAGGAGGGATGTTAAAGAATGTAGGAGGGATGTTAGAAGATGTAGGAGGGATGTTAGAGGATGTAGGAGGGATGTTAGATGATGTAGGAGGGATGTTAGAAGATGTAGGAGGGATGTTAGAAGATGTAGGAGGGATGTTAGAGGATGTAGGAGGGATGTTAAAGGATGTAGGAGGGATGTTAGAGGATGTAGGAGGGATGTTAGAAGAAATAGGATGGATGTTAGAGGATGTAGGATGGATGTTAGAGGATTTAGGAGGGATGTTAGAGGATGTAGGAGGGATGTTAGAGGATGTAGGAGGGATGTTAGAAGATGTAGGATGGATGTTAGAGGATGTAGGATGGATGTTAGAGGATTTAGGAGGGATGTTAGAGGATGTAGGAGGGATGTTAGAGGATGTAGGAGGGATGTTAAAGGATGTAGGAGGGATGTTAGAGGATGTAGGAGGGATGTTAGAAGATGTAGGATGGATGTTAGAGGATGTAGGATGGATGGTAGAGGATTTAGGAGGGATGTTAGAGGATGTAGCAGGGATGTTAGAAGATGTAGGAGGGATTTTAGAGGATGTAGGAGGGATGTTAGAGGATGTAGGAAGGATTTTAGAGGATGTAGGAAGGATGTTAGAGGATGTAGGATGGATGTTAGAGTATGTAGGAGGGATGTTAGAAGATGTAGGAGGGATGTTAGAGGATGTAGGAGGGATGTTAGAGGATGTAGGAGGGATGTTAGAGGATGTAGGAGGGATGTTAAGGATGTAGGAGGGATGTTAGAGGATGTAGGAAGGATGTTAGAAGATGTAGGAGGGATGTTAGAAGATGTAGGAGGGATGTTAGAGGATGTAGGAGGGATGTTAGAGGATGTAGGAGGGATGTTAGAAGATGTAGGAGGGATGTTAGAGGATGTAGGAGGGTTGTTAGAGGATGTAGGATGGATGTTAGAGGATGTAGGAGGGATGTTAGAGGATGTAGGAGGGATGTTAGAGGATGTAGGAGGGATGTTAGAAGATGTAGGAGGGATGTAAGAAGATGTAGAATGGATGTAAGAGGATGTAGGAGAGATGTTAGATGATGTAGGAGGGATGTTAGAAGATGTAGGAGGGATGTTAAAGAATGTAGGAGGGATGTTAGAAGATGTAGGAGGGATGTTAGAGGATGTAGGAGGGATGTTAGATGATGTAGGAGGGATGTTAGAAGATGTAGGAGGGATGTTAGAAGATGTAGGAGGGATGTTAGAGGATGTAGGAGGGATGTTAAAGGATGTAGGAGGGATGTTAGAGGATGTAGGAGGGATGTTAGAAGAAATAGGATGGATGTTAGAGGATGTAGGATGGATGTTAGAGTATTTAGGAGGGATGTTAGAGGATGTAGGAGGGATGTTAGAGGATGTAGGAGGGATGTTAGAAGATGTAGGATGGATGTTAGAGGATGTAGGATGGATGTTAGAGGATTTAGGAGGGATGTTAGAGGATGTAGGAGGGATGTTAGAGGATGTAGGAGGGATGTTAAAGGATGTAGGAGGGATGTTAGAAGATGTAGGATGGATGTTAGAGGATGTAGGATGGATGGTAGAGGATTTAGGAGGGATGTTAGAGGATGTAGCAGGGATGTTAGAGGATGTAGGAGGGATGTTAGAGGATGTAGGAAATATGTTAGAAGATGTAGGAGGGATGTTAGAGGATGTAGGATGGATGTTAGAGGATGTATGAGGGATGTTAGAGGATGTAGGATGGATGTTAGAGGATGTAGAAAGGATGTAAGAAGATGTAGGAGGGATGTTAGAGGATGTAGGAGGGATGTTAGAAGATGTAGGAGTATGTTAGAGGATGTAGGATGGATGTTAGAGGATGTAGGAGGGATGTTAGAGGAAGTAGGAGGGATGTTAGAGGATGTAGGAGGGATGTTAGAGGATGTAGGAAAGATGTTAGAGAATGTAGGAGGGATGTTAGAAGATGTAGGATGGATGTTAGAGGATGTAGGAGGAATGTTAGAAGATGTAGGAGGGATGTTAGAGGATGTAGGAGGGATGTTAGAAGATGTAGGAGGGATTTTAGAGGATGTAGGAGGGATGTTAGAGGATGTAGGATGGATGTTAGAGTATGTAGGAGGGATGTTAGAAGATGTAGGAGGGATGTTAGAGGATGTAGGAGGGATGTTAAATGATGTAGGAGGGATGTTAGAAGATGTAGGAGGGATGTTAGAAGATGTAGGAGGGATGTTAGAGGATGTAGGATGGATGTTAGAGGATGTAGGAGGGATGTTAGAGGATGTCGGATGGATGTTAGAGGATGTGGGAGGAATGTTAGAGGATGTAGGAGGGATGTTAGAGGATGTAGGAAGGATGTTAGAGGATGTAGGAAAGATGTTAGAGGATGCAGGAGGGATGTTAGAGGATGTAGGAGGGATGTTAGAGGATGTAGGAGGGATGTTAGAAGATGTAGGAGGGATGTTAGAGGATGTAGGAGGGATGTTAGAAAATGTAGGAGGGATGTTAGAGGATGTAGGAGGGATGTTAGAGGATGTAGGAGGGATGTTAGAGAATGTAGGAGGGATGTTAGAGGATGTAGGAGGGATGTTAGAGGATGTAGGAGGGATGTTAGATGATGTAGGAGGGATGTTAGAAGATGTAGGAGGGATGTTAGAAGATGTAGGAGGGATGTTGGAGGATGTAGGAGGGATGTTAAAGGATGTAGGAGGGATGTTAGAGGATGTAGGAAGGATGTTAGAGGATGTAGGAAAGATGTTAGAGGATGCAGGAGGGATGTTAGAGGATGTAGGAGGGATGTTAGAAGATGTAGGAGGGATGTTAGAAGATGTAGGAGGGATGTTAGAGGATGTAGGAGGGATGTTAGATGATGTAGGAGGGATGTTAGAAGATGTAGGAGGGATGTTAGAAGATGTAGGAGGGATGTTAGAGGATGTAGGAGGGATGTTAGAGGATGTAGGATGGATGTTAGAGGATGTAGGAGGGATGTTAGAGGATGTCGGATGGATGTTAGAGGATGTAGGAGGAATGTTAGAGGATGTAGGAGGGATGTTAGAGGATGTAGGAAGGATGTTAGAGGATGTAGGAAAGATGTTAGAGGATGCAGGAGGGATGTTAGAGGATGTAAGAGGGATGTTAGAGGATGTAGGAGGGATGTTAGAAGATGTAGGAGGGATGTTAGAGGATGTAGGAGGGATGTTAGAGAATGTAGGAGGGATGTTAGAGGATGTAGGAGGGATGTTAGAGGATGTAGGAGGGATGTTAGATGATGTAGGAGGGATGTTAGAAGATGTAGGAGGGATGTTAGAAGATGTAGGAGGGATGTTGGAGGATGTAGGAGGGACGTTAAAGGATGTAGGAGGGATGTTAAAAGATTAAGGAGGGATGTTGGAGGATGTAGGAGGGATGTTAGAGAATGTAGGAGGGATGTTAGAGGATGTAGGAGGGATGTTAGATGATGTAGGAGGGATGTTAGAAGATGTAGGAGGGATGTTAGAAGATGTAGGAGGGATGTTAGAGGATGTAGGAGGGATGTTAAAGGATGTAGGAGGGATGTTAAAAAATGAAGGAGGGATGTTGGAGGATGTAGGAGGGATGTTAGAGGATGTAGGAGGGATGTTAGAAGATGTAGGAGGGATGTTAGAGGATGTAGGAGGGATGTTAGAGGATGTAGGAGGGATGTTAGAAGATGTAGGAGGGATGTTAGAGGATGTAGGAGGGTTGTTAGAGGATGTAGGATGGATGTTAGAGGATGTAGGAGGGATGTTAGAGGATGTAGGAGGGATGTTAGAGGATGTAGGAGGGATGTTAGAAGATGTAGGAGGGATGTAAGAAGATGTAGAATGGATGTAAGAGGATGTAGGAGAGATGTTAGATGATGTAGGAGGGATGTTAGAAGATGTAGGAGGGATGTTAAAGAATGTAGGAGGGATGTTAGAAGATGTAGGAGGGATGTTAGAGGATGTAGGAGGGATGTTAGATGATGTAGGAGGGATGTAAGAAGATGTAGGAGGGATGTTAGAAGATGTAGGAGGGATGTTAGAGGATGTAGGAGGGATGTTAAAGGATGTAGGAGGGATGTTAGAGGATGTAGGAGGGATGTTAGAAGAAATAGGATGGATGTTAGAGGATGTAGGATGGATGTTAGAGGATTTAGGAGGGATGTTAGAGGATGTAGGAGGGATGTTAGAGGATGTAGGAGGGATGTTAGAAGATGGAGGATGGATGTTAGAGGATGTAGGATGGATGTTAGAGGATTTAGGAGGGATGTTAGAGGATGTAGGAGGGATGTTAGAGGATGTAGGAGGGATGTTAAAGGATGTAGGAGGGATGTTAGAGGATGTAGGAGGGATGTTAGAAGATGTAGGATGGATGTTAGAGGATGTAGGATGGATGGTAGAGGATTTAGGAGGGATGTTAGAGGATGTAGCAGGGATGTTAGAAGATGTAGGAGGGATTTTAGAGGATGTAGGAGGGATGTTAGAGGATGTAGGAGGGATTTTAGAGGATGTAGGAAGGATGTTAGAGGATGTAGGATGGATGTTAGAGTATGTAGGAGGGATGTTAGAAGATGTAGGAGGGATGTTAGAGGATGTAGGAGGGATGTTAGAGGATGTAGGAGGGATGTTAGAGGATGTAGGAGGGATGTTAGAAGATGTAGGAGGGATGTTAAAGAATGTAGGAGGGATGTTAGAAGATGTAGGATGGATGTTAGAGGATGGAGGAGGGATGTTAGAGGATGTAGGAGGAATGTTAAAAGATGTAGGAGGGATGTTAGAGGATGTAGGAGGGATGTTAGATGATGTAGGAGGGATGTTAGAAGATGTAGGAGGGATGTTAGAAGATGTAGGAGGGATGTTAGAGGATGTAGGAGGGATGTTAGAGGATGTAGGATGGATGTTAGAGGATGTAGGAGGGATGTTAGAGGATGTCGGATGGATGTTAGAGGATGTAGGAGGAATGTTAGAGGATGTAGGAGGGATGTTAGAGGATGTAGGAAGGATGTTAGAGGATGTAGGAAAGATGTTAGAGGATGCAGGAGGGATGTTAGAGGATTTAGGAGGGATGTTAGAGGATGTAGGAGGGATGTTAGAAGATGTTGGAGGGATGTTAGAGGATGTAGGAGGGATGTTAGAAGATGTAGGAGGGATGTTAGAGGATGTAGGAGGGATGTTAGAGGATGTAGGAGGGATGTTAGAGAATGTAGGAGGGATGTTAGAGGATGTAGGAGGGATGTTAGAGGATGTAGGAGGGATGTTAGATGATGTAGGAGGGATGTTAGAAGATGTAGGAGGGATGTTAGAAGATGTAGGAGGGATGTTGGAGGATGTAGGAGGGATGTTAAAGGATGTAGGAGAGATGTTTAAAGATGAAGGAGGGATGTTGGAGGATGTAGGAGGGATGTTAGAGAATGTAGGAGGGATGTTAGAGAATGTAGGAGGGATGTTAGAGGATGTAGGAGGGATGTTAGATGATGTAGGAGGGATGTTAGAAGATGTAGGAGGGATGTTAAAAGATGTAGGAGGGATGTTAGAGGATGTAGGAGGGATGTTAAAGGATGTAGGAGGGATGTTAAAAGATGAAGGAGGGATGTTGGAGGATGTAGGAGGGATGTTAGAGGATGTAGGAGGGATAATAGAATATGTAGGAGGGATGTTAGAGGATGTAGGAGGGATGTTAGAGGATGTAGGAGGGATGTTAGAAGATGTAGGAGGGATGTTAGAGGATGTAGGAGGGTTGTTAGAGGATGTAGGATGGATGTTAGAGGATGTAGGAGGGATGTTAGAGGATGTAGGAGGGATGTTAGAGGATGTAGGAGGGATGTTAGAAGATGTAGGAGGGATGTAAGAAGATGTAGAATGGATGTAAGAGGATGTAGGAGAGATGTTAGATGATGTAGGAGGGATGTTAGAAGATGTAGGAGGGATGTTAAAGAATGTAGGAGGGATGTTAGAAGATGTAGGAGGGATGTTAGAGGATGTAGGAGGGATGTTAGATGATGTAGGAGGGATGTTAGAAGATGTAGGAGGGATGTTAGAAGATGTAGGAGGGATGTTAGAGGATGTAGGAGGGATGTTAAAGGATGTAGGAGGGATGTTAGAGGATGTAGGAGGGATGTTAGAAGAAATAGGATGGATGTTAGAGGATGTAGGATGGATGTTAGAGGATTTAGGAGGGATGTTAGAGGATGTAGGAGGGATGTTAGAGGATGTAGGAGGGATGTTAGAAGATGTAGGATGGATGTTAGAGGATGTAGGATGGATGTTAGAGGATTTAGGAGGGATGTTAGAGGATGTAGGAGGGATGTTAGAGGATGTAGGAGGGATGTTAAAGGATGTAGGAGGGATGTTAGAGGATGTAGGAGGGATGTTAGAAGATGTAGGATGGATGTTAGAGGATGTAGGATGGATGGTAGAGGATTTAGGAGGGATGTTAGAGGATGTAGCAGGGATGTTAGAAGATGTAGGAGGGATTTTAGAGGATGTAGGAGGGATGTTAGAGGATGTAGGAAGGATTTTAGAGGATGTAGGAAGGATGTTAGAGGATGTAGGATGGATGTTAGAGTATGTAGGAGGGATGTTAGAAGATGTAGGAGGGATGTTAGAGGATGTAGGAGGGATGTTAGAGGATGTAGGAGGGATGTTAGAGGATGTAGGAGGGATGTTAAGGATGTAGGAGGGATGTTAGAGGATGTAGGAAGGATGTTAGAAGATGTAGGAGGGATGTTAGAAGATGTAGGAGGGATGTTAGAGGATGTAGGAGGGATGTTAAAAGATGTAGTAGGGATGTTAAAAGATGAAGGAGGGATGTTGGAGGATGTAGGAGGGATGTTAGAGGATGTAGGAGGGATGTTAGAAGTAGTAGGAGGGATGATAGAGGATGTAGGAGGGATGTTAGAGGATGTAGGAGGGATGTTAGAAGATGTAGGAGGGATGTTAGAGGATGTAGGAGGGATGTTAGAGGATGTAGGAGGGATGTAAGAAGATGTAGAATTGATGTAAGAGGATGTAGGAGAGATGTTAGATGATGTAGGAGGGATGTTAGAAGATGTAGGAGGGATGTTAAAGAATGTAGGAGGGATGTTAGAAGATGTAGGATGGATGTTAGAGGATGGAGGAGGGATGTTAGAGGATGTAGGAGGAATGTTAGAAGATGTAGGAGGGATGTTAGAGGATGTAGGAGGGATGTAAGAGGATGTAGGAGGGATGTTAGAAGATGTAGGAGGGATGTTAGAAGATGTAGGAGGGATGTTAGAGGATGTAGGAGGGATGTTAAAGGATGTAGGAGGGATGTTAGAGGATGTAGGAGGGATGTTAGAAGATGTAGGATGGATGTTAGAGGATGTAGGATGGATGTTAGAGGATTTAGGAGGGATGTTAGAGGATGTAGGAGGGATGTTAGAGGATGTAGGAGGGATGTTAGAAGATGTAGGATGGATGTTAGAGGATGTAGGATGGATGTTAGAGGATTTAGGAGGGATGTTAGAGGATGTAGGAGGGATGTTAGAAGATGTAGGAGGGATGTTAAAGGATGTAGGAGGGATGTTAGAGGATGTAGGAGGGATGTTAGAAGATGTAGGATGGATGTTAGAGGATGTAGGATGGATGTTAGAGGATTTAGGAGGGATGTTAGAGGATGTAGGAGGGATGTTAGAGGATGTAGGAGGGATGTTAGAGGATCTAGGAAAGATGTTAGAAGATGTAGGAGGGATGTTAGAGGATGTAGGATGGATGTTAGAGGATGTATGAGGGATGTTAGAGGATGTAGGATGGATGTTAGAGGATGTAGAAATTATGTAAGAAGATGTAGGAGGGATGTTAGAGGATGTAGGAGGGATGTTAGAGGATGTAGGATGGATGTTAGAGGATGTAGGAGGGATGTTAGAGGATGTAGGAGGGATGTTAGAGGATGTAGGAAGGATGTTAGAGGATGTAGGAAAGATGTTAGAGGATGTAGGAGGGATGTTAAAGGATGTAGGAGGGATGTTAAAAGATGAAGGAGGGATGTTGGAGGATATAGGAGGGATGTTGGAGGATGTAGGAGGGATGTTAGAAGATGTAGGAGGGATGTTAGAGGATGTAGGAGGGATGTTAGAGGATGTAGGAGGGACGTTAGAAGATGTAGGAGGGATGTTAGAGGATGTAGGAGGGTTGTTAGAGGATGTAGGATGGATGTTAGAGGATGTAGGAGGGATGTTAGAGGATGTAGGAGGGATGTTAGAGGATGTAGGAGGGATGTTAGAAGATGTAGGAGGGATGTAATAAGATGTAGAATGGATGTAAGAGGATGTAGGAGGGATGTTAGATGATGTAGGAGGGATGTTAGAAGATGTAGGAGGGATGTTAAAGAATGTAGGAGGGATGTTAGAAGATGTAGGATGGATGTTAGAGGATGGAGGAGGGATGTTAGAGGATGTAGGAGGAATGTTAGAAGATGTAGGAGGGATGTTAGAGGATGTAGGAGGGATGTTAGATGATGTAGGAGGGATGTTAGAAGATGTAGGAGGGATGTTAGAGGATGTAGGAGGGATGTTAGAAGATGTAGGAGGGATGTTAGAGGATGTAGGAGGGTTGTTAGAGGATGTAGGATGGATGTTAGAGGATGTAGGAGGGATGTTAGAGGATGTAGGAGGGATGTTAGAGGATGTAGGAGGGATGTTAGAAGATGTAGGAAAGATGTAAGAAGATGTAGAATGGATGTAAGAGGATGTAGGAGGGATGTTAGATGATGTAGGAGGGATGGTAGAAGATGTAAGAGGGATGTTAAAGAATGTAGGAGGGATGTTAGAAGATGTAGGATGGATGTTAGAGGATGGAGGAGGGATGTTAGAGGATGTAGGAGGAATGTTAGAAGATGTAGGAGGGATGTTAGAGGATGTAGGAGGGATGTTAGATGATGTAGGAGGGATGTTAGAAGATGTAGGAGGGATGTTAGAAGATGTAGGAGGGATGTTAGAGGATGTAGGAGGGATGTTAAAGGATGTAGGAGGGATGTTAGAGGATGTAGGAGGGATGTTAGAAGATGTAGGTTGGATGTTAGAGGATGTAGGATGGATGTTAGAGGATTTAGGAGAATGTTAGAGGATGTAGGAGGGATGTTAGAGGATGTAGGAGGAATGTTAGAAGATGTAGGATGGATGTTAGAGGATGTAGGATGGATGTTAGAGGATTTAGGAGGGATGTTAGAGGATGTAAGAGGGATGTTAGAGGATGTAGGAGGGATGTCAAAGGATGTAGGAGGGATGTTAGAGGATGTAGGAGGGATGTTAGAAGATGTAGGATGGATGTTAGAGGATGTAGGATGGATGTTTGAGGATGTCGGATGGATGTTATAGGATGTAGGAGGCATGTAAGAGGATGTAGGAGGGATGATAGAGGATGTAGGAGGAACGTTAGAGGATGTAGGAGGGATTTAAGAAGATGTAAGATGGATGTTAGAGGATGTAGGAGGGATGTTAGAGGATGTAGGAGGGATGTTAGAAGAAGTAGGATGGATGTTAGAGGATGTAGGAGGGATGTTAAAGGATGTAGGAGGGATGTTAGAGGATGTAGGAGGGATGTTAGAAGATGTAGGAGGGATGTTAGAGGATGTAGGAGGGATGTTAGAGGATGTAGAAGGGATGTTAGAGGATGTAGGAGGGATGTTAGAGGATGTAGGAGGGATGTTAGAAGATGTAGAAGGGATGTTAGAGGATGTAGGATGGATGTTAGAGGATGTAGGAGGGATGTAAGAGGATGTAGTAGGGATGTTAGAGGATGTAGGAAGGATGTTAGAGGATGAAAGAAAGATGTTAGAGGATGCAGGAGGGATGTTAGAAGATGTAGGAAGGATGTTAGAGGATGTAGGAGGGATGTTAGAAGATGTAGGAGGGATGTTAGAGGATGTAGGAGGGATGTTAGAGGATGTAGGAGGGATGTTATAGGATGTAGGATGGATGTTAGAGAATGTAGGAGGGATGTTAGAGGATGTAGGATGGATGTTAGAGGATGTAGGAGGGATGTTAGAGGATGTGGGAGGGATGTTAGAGGATGTAGGAAGGATGTTAGAGGATGTAGGAAAGATGTTAGAGGATGCAGGAGGGATGTTAGAAGATGTAGGAAGGATGTTAGAAGATGTAGGATGGATGTTAGAGGATGTAGGAGGGATGTTAGAAGATGTAGGAGTGATGTTAGAGGATGTAGGAGGGATGTTAGAAGATATACGACGGATGTTAGAGGATGTAGGATGGATGTTAGAGGATGTAGGATGGATGTTAGAGTATGTAGGAGGGATGTTAGAAGATGTGGGAGGGATGTTAGAGGATGTAGGAGGGATGTTAGAGGATGTAGGAGGGATGTTAGAGTATCTAGGAGGGATGTTAGAGGATGTAGAAAGGATGTAAGAAGATGTAGGAGGGATGTTAGAGGATGTAGGAGGGATGTTAGAAGATGTAGGAGGGATGTTAGAGGATGTAGGATGGATGTTAGAGGATGTAGGAGGGATGTTAGAAGATGTAGGAGGGATGTTAGAGGATGTAGGATGGATGTTAGAGGATGTAGGAGGGATGTTAGAGGATGTAGGATGGATGTTAGAGGATGTAGGAGGGATGTTAGAGGATGTAGAAGGGATGTTAGAGGATGTAGAAGGGATGTTAGAGGATGTAGGAAAGATGTTAGAGGATGCAGGAGGGATGTTAGAGGATGTAGGAGGGATGTTAGAGGATGTAGGAGGGATGTTAGAAGATTTAGGAGGGGTGTTAGAGGATGTAGGAGGGATGTTAGAAGATATAGGAGGGATGTTAGAGGATGTAGGAGGGATGTTAGAGGATGTAGGATGGATGTTAGAGTATGTAGGAGGGATGTTAGAAGATGTAGGAGGGATGTTAGAGGATGTAGGAGGGATGTTAGAGGATGTAGGAGGGATGTTAGAGGATTTAGGAGGGATGTTAAAGGATGTAGGAGGGATGTTAGAGGATGTAGGAGTGATGTAAGATGATGTAGGAGGGATGTTAGAAGATGTAGGAGGGATGTAAGAAGATGTAGGAGAGATGTTAGAGGATGTAGGAGGGATGTTAAAGGATGTAGGAGGGATGTTAGAGGATGTAGGAAAGATGTTAGAAGATGTGGGAGGGATGTTAGAGGATGTACGATGGATGTTAGAGGATGTATGAGGGATGTTAGAGGATGTAGGATGGATGTTAGAGGATGTAGAAAGGATGTAAGAAGATGTAGGAGGGATGTTAGAGGATGTAGGAGGGATGTTAGAAGATGTAGGAGGGATGTTAGAGGATGTAGGATGGATGTTAGAGGATGTAGGAGGGATGTTAGAAGATGTAGGAGGGATGTTAGAGGATGTAGGATGGATGTTAGAGGATGTAGGAGGGATGTTAGAGGATGTAGGATGGATGTTAGAGGATGTAGGAGGGATGTTAGAGGATGTAGAAGGGATGTTAGAGGATGTAGGAAGGATGTTAGAGGATGTAGGAAAGATGTTAGAGGATGCAGGAGGGATGTTAGAGGATGTAGGAGGGATGTTAGAGGATGTAGGAGGGATGTTAGAAGATTTAGGAGGGGTGTTAGAGGATGTAGGAGGGATGTTAGAAGATATAGGAGGGATGTTAGAGGATGTAGGAGGGATGTTAGAGGATGTAGGATGGATGTTAGAGTATGTAGGAGGGATGTTAGAAGATGTAGGAGGGATGTTAGAGGATGTAGGAGGGATGTTAGAGGATGTAGGAGGGATGTTAGAGGATTTAGGAGGGATGTTAAAGGATGTAGGAGGGATGTTAGAGGATGTAGGAGGGATGTAAGATGATGTAGGAGGGATGTTAGAAGATGTAGGAGGGATGTAAGAAGATGTAGGAGAGATGTTAGAGGATGTAGGAGGGATGTTAAAGGATGTAGGAGGGATGTTAGAGGATGTAGGAAAGATGTTAGAAGATGTGGGAGGGATGTTAGAGGATGTACGATGGATGTTAGAGGATGTATGAGGGATGTTAGAGGATGTAGGATGGATGTTAGAGGATGTAGAAAGGATGTAAGAAGATGTAGGAGGGATGATAGAGGATGTAGGAGGGATGTTAGAGGATGTAGGAGGGATGTTAGAAGATGTAGGAGGGATGTTAGAGGATGTAGGATGGATGTTAGAGGATGTAGGAGGGATGTTAGAGGATGTAGGATGGATGTTAGAGGATGTAGGAGGGATGTTAGAGGATGTAGAAGGGATGTTAGAGGATGTAGGAAGGATGTAAGAGGATGTAGGAAAGATGTTAGAGGATGCAGGAGGGATGTTAGAGGATGTAGTAGGGATGTTAGAGGATGTAAGAGGGATGTTAGAAGATGTAGGAGGGATGTTAGAGGATGTAGGAGGGATGTTAGAAGTTATAGGAGGGATGTTAGAGGATGTAGGAGGGATGTTAGAGGATGTAGGATGGATGTTAGAGTATGTTGGAGGGATGTTAGAAGAAGTAGGAGGGATGTTAGAGGATGTAGGAGGGATGTTAGAGGATGTAGGAGGGATGTTAGAGGATGTAGGAGGGATGTTAAAGGATGTAGGAGGGATGTTAGAGTATGTAGGAGGAATGTTAAAGGATGTAGGAGGGATGTTAGAGGATGTAGGAGGGATGTAAGATGATGTAGGAGGGATGTTAGAAGATGTAGGAGGGATGTAAGAAGATGTAGGAGAGATGTTAGAGGATGTAGGAGGAATGTTAAAGGATGTAGGAGGGATGTTAAAAGATGAAGGAGGGATGTTGGAGGATGTAGGAGGGATGTTAGAGGATGTAGGAGGGATGTTAGAAGTAGTAGGAGGGATGTTAGAGGATGTAGGAGGGATGTTAGAGGATGTAGGAGGGATGTTAGAAGATGTAGGAGGGATGTTAGAGGATGAAGGAGGGTTGTTAGAGGATGTAGGATGGATGTTAGAGGATGTAGAAAGGATGTAAGAAGATGTAGGAGGGATGTTAGAGGATGTAGGAGGGATGTTAGAAGATGTAGGAGGGATGTAAGAAGATGTAGAATGGATGTAAGAGGATGTAGGAGAGATGTTAGATGATGTAGGAGGGATGTTAGAAGATGTAAGAGGGATGTTAAAGAATGTAGGAGGGATGTTAGAAGATGTAGGATGGATGTTAGAGGATGGAGGAGGGATGTTAGAGGATGTAGGAGGAATGTTAGAAGATGTAGGAGGGATGTTAGAGGATGTAGGAGGGATGTTAGAGGATGTCGGATGGATGTTATAGGATGTAGGAGGCATGTAAGAGGATGTAGGAGGGATGATAGAGGATGTAGGAGGAACGTTAGAGGATGTAGGAGGGATTTAAGAAGATGTAAGATGGATGTTAGAGGATGTAGGAGGGATGTTAGAGGATGTAGGAGGGATGTTAGAGGATGTAGGAAGGATGTTTTCGGATGTAGGAGGGATGTTAGAGGATGTAGGAGGGATGTTAGAAGAAGTAGGATGGATGTTAGAGGATGTAGGAGGGATGTTAAAGGATGTAGGAGGGATGTTAGAGGATGTAGGAGGGAAGTTAGAAGATGTAGGAGGGATGTTAGAGGATGTAGGAGGGATGTTAGAGGATGTAGAAGGGATGTTAGAGGATGTAGGAGGGATGTTAGAGGATGTAGGAGGGATGTTAGAAGATGTAGAAGGGATGTTAGAGGATGTAGGATGGATGTTAGAGGATGTAGGAGGGATGTAAGAGGATGTAGTAGGGATGTTAGAGGATGTAGGAAGGATGTTAGAGGATGTAGGAAAGATGTTAGAGGATGCAGGAGGGATGTTAGAAGATGTAGGAAGGATGTTAGAGGATGTAGGAGGGATGTTAGAGGATGTAGGAGGGATGTTAGAGGATGTAGGAGGGATGTTATAGGATGTAGGATGGATGTTAGAGGATGTAGGAGGGATGTTAGAGGATGTAGGATGGATGTTAGAGGATGTAGGAGGGATGTTAGAGGATGTGGGAGGGATGTTAGAGGATGTAGGAAGGATGTTAGAGGATGTAGGAAAGATGTTAGAGGATGCAGGAGGGATGTTAGAAGATGTAGGAAGGATGTTAGAAGATGTAGGATGGATGTTAGAGGATGTAGGAGGGATGTTAGAAGATGTAGGAGTGATGTTAGAGGATGTAGGAGGGATGTTAGAAGATATACGACGGATGTTAGAGGATGTAGGATGGATGTTAGAGGATGTAGGATGGATGTTAGAGTATGTAGGAGGGATGTTAGAAGATGTGGGAGGGATGTTAGAGGATGTAGGAGGGATGTTAGAGGATGTAGGAGGGATGTTAGAGGATGTAGGAGGGATGTTAGAGGATGTAGAAAGGATGTAAGAAGATGTAGGAGGGATGTTAGAGGATGTAGGAGGGATGTTCGAAGATGTAGGAGGGATGTTAGAGGATGTAGGATGGATGTTAGAGGATGTAGGAGGGATGTTAGAAGATGTAGGAGGGATGTTAGAGGATGTAGGATGGATGTTAGAGGATGTAGGAGGGATGTTAGAGGATGTAGGATGGATGTTAGAGGATGTAGGAGGGATGTTAGAGGATGTAGAAGGGATGTTAGAGGATGTAGGAAGGATGTTAGAGGATGTAGGAAAGATGTTAGAGGATGCAGGAGGGATGTTAGAGGATGTAGGAGGGATGTTAGAGGATGTAGGAGGGATGTTAGAAGATGTAGGAGGGGTGTTAGAGGATGTAGGAGGGATGTTAGAAGATATAGGAGAGATGTTAGAGGATGTAGGAGGGATGTTAGAGGATGTAGGATGGATGTTAGAGTATGTAGGAGGGATGTTAGAAGATGTAGGAGGGATGTTAGAGGATGTAGGAGGGATGTTAGAGGATGTAGGAGGGATGTTAGAGGATGTAGGAGGGATGTTAAAGGATGTAGGAGGGATGTTAGAGGATGTAGGAGGGATGTAAGATGATGTAGGAGGGATGTTAGAAGATGTAGGAGGGATGTAAGAAGATGTAGGAGAGATGTTAGAGGATGTAGGAGGGATGTTAAAGGATGTAGGAGGGATGTTAAAAGATGAAGGAGGGATGTTGGAGGATGTAAAAGGGATGTTAGAGGATGTAGGAGGGATGTTAGAAGTAGTAGGAGGGATGTTAGAGGATGTAGGAGGGATGTTAGAAGATGTAGGAGGGATGTTAGAGGATGTAGGAGGGTTGTTAGAGGATGTAGGATGGATGTTAGAGGATGTAGGAGGGATGTTAGAGGATGTAGGAGGGATGTTAGAGGATGTAGGAGGGATGTTAGAAGATGTAGGAGGGATGTAAGAAGATGTAGGATGGATGTTAGAGGATGTAGGAGGAATGTTAGAAGATGTAGGAGGGATGTTAGAGGATGTAGGAGGGATGTTAGAGGATGTCGGATGGATGTTATAGGATGTAGGAGGCATGTAAGAGGATGTAGGAGGGATGATAGAGGATGTAGGAGGAACGTTAGAGGATGTAGGAGGGATTTAAGAAGATGTAAGATGGATGTTAAAGGATGTAGGAGGGATGTTAGAGGATGTAGGAGGGATGTTAGAGGATGTAGGAAGGATGTTTTCGGATGTAGGAGGGATGTTAGAGGATGTAGGAGGGATGTTAGAAGAAGTAGGATGGATGTTAGAGGATGTAGGAGGGATGTTAAAGGATGTAGGAGGGATGTTAGAGGATGTAGGAGGGATGTTAGAAGATGTAGGAGGGATGTTAGAGGATGTAGGAGGGATGTTAGAGGATGTAGAAGGGATGTTAGAGGATGTAGGAGGGATGTTAGAGGATGTAGGAGGGATGTTAGAAGATGTAGAAGGGATGTTAGAGGATGTAGGATGGATGTTAGAGGATGTAGGAGGGATGTAAGAGGATGTAGTAGGGATGTTAGAGGATGTAGGAAGGATGTTAGAGGATGTAGGAAAGATGTTAGAGGATGCAGGAGGGATGTTAGAAGATGTAGGAAGGATGTTAGAGGATGTAGGAGGGATGTTAGAAGATGTAGGAGGGATGTGAGAGGATGTAGGAGGGATGTTAGAGGATGTAGGAGGGATGTTATAGGATGTAGGATGGATGTTAGAGGATGTAGGAGGGATGTTAGAGGATGTAGGATGGATGTTAGAGGATGTAGGAGGGATGTTAGAGGATGTGGGAGGGATGTTAGAAGATGTAGGAAGGATGTTAGAGGATGTAGGAGGGATGTTAGAAGATGTAGGAGTGATGTTAGAGGATGTAGGAGGGATGTTAGAAGATATACGACGGATGTTAGAGGGTGTAGGAGGGATGTTAGAGGATGTAGGATGGATGTTAGAGTATGTAGGAGGGATGTTAGAAGATGTGGGAGGGATGTTAGAGGATGTAGGAGGGATGTTAGAGGATGTAGGAGGGATGTTAGAGGATGTAGGAGGGATGTTAGAGGATGTAGGAGGGATGTTAGAGGATGTAGGAGGGATGTTAGATGATGTAGGAGGGATGTTAGAAGATGTTGGAGGGATGTTAGAAGATGTAGGAGGGTTGTTAGAGGATGTAGGAGGGATGTTAGAGGATGTAGGAGGGATGTTAGAGGATGTAGGAGGGATGTTAAAGGATGTAGGAGGGATGTTAGAGGATGTAGGAGGGATGTAAGATGATGTAGGAGGGATGTTAGAAGATGTAGGAGGGATGTAAGAAGATGTAGGAGAGATGTTAGAGGATGTAGGAGGGATGTTAAAGGATGTAGGAGGGATGTTAAAAGCTGAAGGAGGGATGTTGGAGGATGTAAAAGGGATGTTAGAGGATGTAGGAGGGATGTTAGAAGTAGTAGGAGGGATGTTAGAGGATGTAGGAGGGATGTTAGAGGATGTAGGAGGGATGTTAGAAGATGTAGGAGGGATGTTAGAGGATGTAGGAGGGTTGTTAGAGGATGTAGGATGGATGTTAGAGGATGTAGGAGGGATGTTAGAGGATGTAGGAGGGATGTTAGAGGATGTAGGAGGGATGTTAGAAGATGTAGGAGGGATGTAAGAAGATGTAGAATGGATGTAAGAGGATGTAGGAGAGATGTTAGATGATGTAGAAGGGATGTTAGAAGATGTAGGAGGGATGTTAAAGAATGTAGGAGGGATGTTAGAAGATGTAGGATGGATGTTAGAGGATGGAGGAGGGATGTTAGAGGATGTAGGAGGAATGTTAGAAGATGTAGGAGGGATGTTAGAGGATGTAGGAGGGATGTTAGAGGATGTCGGATGGATGTTATAGGATGTAGGAGGCATGTAAGAGGATGTAGGAGGGATGATAGAGGATGTAGGAGGAACGTTAGAGGATGTAGGAGGGATTTAAGAAGATGTAAGATGGATGTTAGAGGATGTAGGAGGGATGTTAGAGGATGTAGGAGGGATGTTAGAGGATGTAGGAAGGATGTTTTCGGATGTAGGAGGGATGTTAGAGGATGTAGGAGGGATGTTAGAAGAAGTAGGATGGATGTTAGAGGATGTAGGAGGGATGTTAAAGGATGTAGGAGGGATGTTAGAGGATGTAGGAGGGATGTTAGAAGATGTAAGAGGGATGTTAGAGGATGTAGGAGGGATGTTAGAGGATGTAGAAGGGATGTTAGAGGATGTAGGAGGGATGTTAGAGGATGTAGGAGGGATGTTAGAAGATGTAGAAGGGATGTTAGAGGATGTAGGATGGATGTTAGAGGATGTAGGAGGGATGTAAGAGGATGTAGTAGGGATGTTAGAGGATGTAGGAAGGATGTTAGAGGATGTAGGAAAGATGTTAGAGGATGCAGGAGGGATGTTAGAAGATGTAGGAAGGATGTTAGAGGATGTAGGAGGGATGTTAGAAGATGTAGGAGGGATGTGAGAGGATGTAGGAGGGATGTTAGAGGATGTAGGAGGGATGTTATAGGATGTAGGATGGATGTTAGAGGATGTAGGAGGGATGTTAGAGGATGTAGGATGGATGTTAGAGGATGTAGGAGGGATGTTAGAGGATGTGGGAGGGATGTTAGAAGATGTAAGAAGGATGTTAGAGGATGTAGGAGGGATGTTAGAAGATGTAGGAGTGATGTTAGAGGATGTAGGAGGGATGTTAGAAGATATACGAAGGATGTTAGAGGGTGTAGGAGGGATGTTAGAGGATGTAGGATGGATGTTAGAGTATGTAGGAGGGATGTTAGAAGATGTGGGAGGGATGTTAGAGGATGTAGGAGGGATGTTAGAGGATGTAGGAGGGATGTTAGAGGATGTAGGAGGGATGTTAGAGGATGTAGGAGGGATGTTAGAGGATGTAGGAGGGATGTTAGATGATGTAGGAGGGATGTTAGAAGATGTAGGAGGGATGTTAGAAGATATAGGAGGGATGTTAGAGGATGTAGCAGGGATATTAAAGAATGTAGGAGGGATGTTAAAAGAGGAAGGAGGATGTTGGAGGATGTAGGAGGGATGTTAGAGGATGTAGGAGGGATGTTAGAAGATGTAGGAGGGATGTTAGAGGATGTAGGATGGATGTTGGAAGATGTAGGAGGGATGTTAGAGGATGTAGGAGGGATGTTAGAAGATGTAGGAGGGATGTTAGAGGATGTAGGAGGGTTGTTAGAAGATGTTGGAGGGATGTTAGAGGATGTAGGAGGGATGTTAGAGGATGTAGGAGGGATGTTAGAGGATGTAGGAGGGATGTTGGAGGATGTAGGAGGGATGTTAGAAGATGTAGTAGGGATTTAAGAAGATGTAGAATGGATGTTAGAGGATGTAGGATGGATGTTAGAGGATGTAGGAGGGATGTAAGAGGATGTAGTAGGGATGTTAGAGGATGTAGGAAGGATGTTAGAGGATGTAGGAAAGATGTTAGAGGATGCAGGAGGGATGTTAGAAGATGTAGGAAGGATGTTAGAGGATGTAGGAGGGATGTTAGAAGATGTAGGAGGGATGTGAGAGGATGTAGGAGGGATGTTAGAGGATGTAGGAGGGATGTTATAGGATGTAGGATGGATGTTAGAGGATGTAGGAGGGATGTTAGAGGATGTAGGAGGGATGTTTGAGGATGTGGGAGGGATGTTAGAAGATGTAGGAAGGATGTTAGAGGATGTAGGAGGGATGTTAGAAGATGTAGGAGTGATGTTAGAGGATGTAGGAGGGATGTTAGAAGATATACGACGGATGTTTGAGGGTGTAGGAGGGATGTTAGAGGATGTAGGATGGATGTTAGAGTATGTAGGAGGGATGTTAGAAGATGTGGGAGGGATGTTAGAGGATGTAGGAGGGATGTTAGAGGATGTAGGAGGGATGTTAGAGGATGTAGGAGGGATGTTAGAGGATGTAGGAGGGATGTTAGAGGATGTAGGAGGGATGTTAGAGGATGTAGGAGGGATGTTAGAAGATGTAGGAGGGATGTTAGAAGATATAGGAGGGATGTTAGAGGAAGTAGCAGGGATATTAAAGAATGTAGGAGGGATGTTAAAAGAGGAAGGAGGATGTTGGAGGATGTAGGAGGGATGTTAGAGGATGTAGGAGGGATGTTAGAAGATGTAGGAGGGATGTTAGAGGATGTAGGATGGATGTTGGAAGATGTAGGAGGGATGTTAGAGGATGTAGGAGGGATGTTAGAAGATGTAGGAGGGATGTTAGAGGATGTAGGAGGGTTGTTAGAAGATGTTGGAGGGATGTTAGAGGATGTAGGAGGGATGTTAGAGGATGTAGGAGGGATGTTAGAGGATGTAGGAGGGATGTTAGAGGATGTAGGAGGGATGTTAGAAGATGTAGGAGGGATTTAAGAAGATGTAGAATGGATGTTAGAGGATGTAGGAGGGATGTTAGATGATGTGGGAGGAATGTTAGAAGATGTAGGAAAGATGTTAAAGAATGTAGGAGGGATGTTAGAAGATGTAGGATGGATGTTAGAGGATGTAGGAGGGATGTTAGAGGATGTAGGATGGATGTTAGAGTATGTAGGAGGGATGTTAGAAGATGTGGGAGGGATGTTAGAGGATGTAGGAGGGATGTTAGAGGATGTAGGAGGGATGTTAGAGGATGTAGGAGGGATGTTAGAGGATGTAGGAGGGATGTTAGATGATGTAGGAGGGATGTTAGAAGATGTTGGAGGGATGTTAGAAGATGTAGGAGGGATGTTAGAGGATGTAGGAGGGATGTTAGAGGATGTAGGAGGGATGTTAGAGGATGTAGGAGGGATGTTAAAGGATGTAGGAGGGATGTTAGAGGATGTAGGAGGGATGTAAGATGATGTAGGAGGGATGTTAGAAGATGTAGGAGGGATGTAAGAAGATGTAGGAGAGATGTTAGAGGATGTAGGAGGGATGTTAAAGGATGTAGGAGGGATGTTAAAAGCTGAAGGAGGGATGTTGGAGGATGTAAAAGGGATGTTAGAGGATGTAGGAGGGATGTTAGAAGTAGTAGGAGGGATGTTAGAGGATGTAGGAGGGATGTTAGAGGATGTAGGAGGGATGTTAGAAGATGTAGGAGGGATGTTAGAGGATGTAGGAGGGTTGTTAGAGGATGTAGGATGGATGTTAGAGGATGTAGGAGGGATGTTAGAGGATGTAGGAGGGATGTTAGAGGATGTAGGAGGGATGTTAGAAGATGTAGGAGGGATGTAAGAAGATGTAGAATGGATGTAAGAGGATGTAGGAGAGATGTTAGATGATGTAGAAGGGATGTTAGAAGATGTAGGAGGGATGTTAAAGAATGTAGGAGGGATGTTAGAAGATGTAGGATGGATGTTAGAGGATGGAGGAGGGATGTTAGAGGATGTAGGAGGAATGTTAGAAGATGTAGGAGGGATGTTAGAGGATGTAGGAGGGATGTTAGAGGATGTCGGATGGATGTTATAGGATGTAGGAGGCATGTAAGAGGATGTAGGAGGGATGATAGAGGATGTAGGAGGAACGTTAGAGGATGTAGGAGGGATTTAAGAAGATGTAAGATGGATGTTAGAGGATGTAGGAGGGATGTTAGAGGATGTAGGAGGGATGTTAGAGGATGTAGGAAGGATGTTTTCGGATGTAGGAGGGATGTTAGAGGATGTAGGAGGGATGTTAGAAGAAGTAGGATGGATGTTAGAGGATGTAGGAGGGATGTTAAAGGATGTAGGAGGGATGTTAGAGGATGTAGGAGGGATGTTAGAAGATGTAGGAGGGATGTTAGAGGATGTAGGAGGGATGTTAGAGGATGTAGAAGGGATGTTAGAGGATGTAGGAGGGATGTTAGAGGATGTAGGAGGGATGTTAGAAGATGTAGAAGGGATGTTAGAGGATGTAGGATGGATGTTAGAGGATGTAGGAGGGATGTAAGAGGATGTAGTAGGGATGTTAGAGGATGTAGGAAGGATGTTAGAGGATGTAGGAAAGATGTTAGAGGATGCAGGAGGGATGTTAGAAGATGTAGGAAGGATGTTAGAGGATGTAGGAGGGATGTTAGAAGATGTAGGAGGGATGTGAGAGGATGTAGGAGGGATGTTAGAGGATGTAGGAGGGATGTTATAGGATGTAGGATGGATGTTAGAGGATGTAGGAGGGATGTTAGAGGATGTAGGATGGATGTTAGAGGATGTAGGAGGGATGTTAGAGGATGTGGGAGGGATGTTAGAAGATGTAGGAAGGATGTTAGAGGATGTAGGAGGGATGTTAGAAGATGTAGGAGTGATGTTAGAGGATGTAGGAGGGATGTTAGAAGATATACGAAGGATGTTAGAGGGTGTAGGAGGGATGTTAGAGGATGTAGGATGGATGTTAGAGTATGTAGGAGGGATGTTAGAAGATGTGGGAGGGATGTTAGAGGATGTAGGAGGGATGTTAGAGGATGTAGGAGGGATGTTAGAGGATGTAGGAGGGATGTTAGAGGATGTAGGAGGGATGTTAGATGATGTAGGAGGGATGTTAGAAGATGTAGGAGGGATGTTAGAAGATATAGGAGGGATGTTAGAGGATGTAGCAGGGATATTAAAGAATGTAGGAGGGATGTTAAAAGAGGAAGGAGGATGTTGGAGGATGTAGGAGGGATGTTAGAGGATGTAGGAGGGATGTTAGAAGATGTAGGAGGGATGTTAGAGGATGTAGGATGGATGTTGGAAGATGTAGGAGGGATGTTAGAGGATGTAGGAGGGATGTTAGAAGATGTAGGAGGGATGTTAGAGGATGTAGGAGGGTTGTTAGAAGATGTTGGAGGGATGTTAGAGGATGTAGGAGGGATGTTAGAGGATGTAGGAGGGATGTTAGAGGATGTAGGAGGGATGTTAGAGGATGTAGGAGGGATGTTAGAAGATGTAGGAGGGATTTAAGAAGATGTAGAATGGATGTTAGAGGATGTAGGATGGATGTTAGAGGATGTAGGAGGGATGTAAGAGGATGTAGTAGGGATGTTAGAGGATGTAGGAAGGATGTTAGAGGATGTAGGAAAGATGTTAGAGGATGCAGGAGGGATGTTAGAAGATGTAGGAAGGATGTTAGAGGATGTAGGAGGGATGTTAGAAGATGTAGGAGGGATGTGAGAGGATGTAGGAGGGATGTTAGAGGATGTAGGAGGGATGTTATAGGATGTAGGATGGATGTTAGAGGATGTAGGAGGGATGTTAGAGGATGTAGGATGGATGTTAGAGGATGTAGGAGGGATGTTTGAGGATGTGGGAGGGATGTTAGAAGATGTAGGAAGGATGTTAGAGGATGTAGGAGGGATGTTAGAAGATGTAGGAGTGATGTTAGAGGATGTAGGAGGGATGTTAGAAGATATACGACGGATGTTAGAGGGTGTAGGAGGGATGTTAGAGGATGTAGGATGGATGTTAGAGTATGTAGGAGGGATGTTAGAAGATGTGGGAGGGATGTTAGAGGATGTAGGAGGGATGTTAGAGGATGTAGGAGGGATGTTAGAGGATGTAGGAGGGATGTTAGAGGATGTAGGAGGGATGTTAGAGGATGTAGGAGGGATGTTAGAGGATGTAGGAGGGATGTTAGAAGATGTAGGAGGGATGTTAGAAGATATAGGAGGGATGTTAGAGGATGTAGCAGGGATATTAAAGAATGTAGGAGGGATGTTAAAAGAGGAAGGAGGATGTTGGAGGATGTAGGAGGGATGTTAGAGGATGTAGGAGGGATGTTAGAAGATGTAGGAGGGATGTTAGAGGATGTAGGATGGATGTTGGAAGATGTAGGAGGGATGTTAGAGGATGTAGGAGGGATGTTAGAAGATGTAGGAGGGATGTTAGAGGATGTAGGAGGGTTGTTAGAAGATGTTGGAGGGATGTTAGAGGATGTAGGAGGGATGTTAGAGGATGTAGGAGGGATGTTAGAGGATGTAGGAGGGATGTTAGAGGATGTAGGAGGGATGTTAGAAGATGTAGGAGGGATTTAAGAAGATGTAGAATGGATGTTAGAGGATGTAGGAGAGATGTTAGATGATGTAGAAGGGATGTTAGAAGATGTAGGAGGGATGTTAAAGAATGTAGGAGGGATGTTAGAAGATGTAGGATGGATGTTAGAGGATGGAGGAGGGATGTTAGAGGATGTAGGAGGAATGTTAGAAGATGTAGGAGGGATGTTAGAGGATGTAGGAGGGATGTTAGAGGATGTCGGATGGATGTTATAGGATGTAGGAGGCATGTAAGAGGATGTAGGAGGGATGATAGAGGATGTAGGAGGAACGTTAGAGGATGTAGGAGGGATTTAAGAAGATGTAAGATGGATGTTAGAGGATGTAGGAGGGATGTTAGAGGATGTAGGAGGGATGTTAGAGGATGTAGGAAGGATGTTTTCGGATGTAGGAGGGATGTTAGAGGATGTAGGAGGGATGTTAGAAGAAGTAGGATGGATGTTAGAGGATGTAGGAGGGATGTTAAAGGATGTAGGAGGGATGTTAGAGGATGTAGGAGGGATGTTAGAAGATGTAGGAGGGATGTTAGAGGATGTAGGAGGGATGTTAGAGGATGTAGAAGGGATGTTAGAGGATGTAGGAGGGATGTTAGAGGATGTAGGAGGGATGTTAGAAGATGTAGAAGGGATGTTAGAGGATGTAGGATGGATGTTAGAGGATGTAGGAGGGATGTAAGAGGATGTAGTAGGGATGTTAGAGGATGTAGGAAGGATGTTAGAGGATGTAGGAAAGATGTTAGAGGATGCAGGAGGGATGTTAGAAGATGTAGGAAGGATGTTAGAGGATGTAGGAGGGATGTTAGAAGATGTAGGAGGGATGTGAGAGGATGTAGGAGGGATGTTAGAGGATGTAGGAGGGATGTTATAGGATGTAGGATGGATGTTAGAGGATGTAGGAGGGATGTTAGAGGATGTAGGATGGATGTTAGAGGATGTAGGAGGGATGTTAGAGGATGTGGGAGGGATGTTAGAAGATGTAGGAAGGATGTTAGAGGATGTAGGAGGGATGTTAGAAGATGTAGGAGTGATGTTAGAGGATGTAGGAGGGATGTTAGAAGATATACGAAGGATGTTAGAGGGTGTAGGAGGGATGTTAGAGGATGTAGGATGGATGTTAGAGTATGTAGGAGGGATGTTAGAAGATGTGGGAGGGATGTTAGAGGATGTAGGAGGGATGTTAGAGGATGTAGGAGGGATGTTAGAGGATGTAGGAGGGATGTTAGAGGATGTAGGAGGGATGTTAGATGATGTAGGAGGGATGTTAGAAGATGTAGGAGGGATGTTAGAAGATATAGGAGGGATGTTAGAGGATGTAGCAGGGATATTAAAGAATGTAGGAGGGATGTTAAAAGAGGAAGGAGGATGTTGGAGGATGTAGGAGGGATGTTAGAGGATGTAGGAGGGATGTTAGAAGATGTAGGAGGGATGTTAGAGGATGTAGGATGGATGTTGGAAGATGTAGGAGGGATGTTAGAGGATGTAGGAGGGATGTTAGAAGATGTAGGAGGGATGTTAGAGGATGTAGGAGGGTTGTTAGAAGATGTTGGAGGGATGTTAGAGGATGTAGGAGGGATGTTAGAGGATGTAGGAGGGATGTTAGAGGATGTAGGAGGGATGTTAGAGGATGTAGGAGGGATGTTAGAAGATGTAGGAGGGATTTAAGAAGATGTAGAATGGATGTTAGAGGATGTAGGATGGATGTTAGAGGATGTAGGAGGGATGTAAGAGGATGTAGTAGGGATGTTAGAGGATGTAGGAAGGATGTTAGAGGATGTAGGAAAGATGTTAGAGGATGCAGGAGGGATGTTAGAAGATGTAGGAAGGATGTTAGAGGATGTAGGAGGGATGTTAGAAGATGTAGGAGGGATGTGAGAGGATGTAGGAGGGATGTTAGAGGATGTAGGAGGGATGTTATAGGATGTAGGATGGATGTTAGAGGATGTAGGAGGGATGTTAGAGGATGTAGGATGGATGTTAGAGGATGTAGGAGGGATGTTTGAGGATGTGGGAGGGATGTTAGAAGATGTAGGAAGGATGTTAGAGGATGTAGGAGGGATGTTAGAAGATGTAGGAGTGATGTTAGAGGATGTAGGAGGGATGTTAGAAGATATACGACGGATGTTAGAGGGTGTAGGAGGGATGTTAGAGGATGTAGGATGGATGTTAGAGTATGTAGGAGGGATGTTAGAAGATGTGGGAGGGATGTTAGAGGATGTAGGAGGGATGTTAGAGGATGTAGGAGGGATGTTAGAGGATGTAGGAGGGATGTTAGAGGATGTAGGAGGGATGTTAGAGGATGTAGGAGGGATGTTAGAGGATGTAGGAGGGATGTTAGAAGATGTAGGAGGGATGTTAGAAGATATAGGAGGGATGTTAGAGGATGTAGCAGGGATATTAAAGAATGTAGGAGGGATGTTAAAAGAGGAAGGAGGATGTTGGAGGATGTAGGAGGGATGTTAGAGGATGTAGGAGGGATGTTAGAAGATGTAGGAGGGATGTTAGAGGATGTAGGATGGATGTTGGAAGATGTAGGAGGGATGTTAGAGGATGTAGGAGGGATGTTAGAAGATGTAGGAGGGATGTTAGAGGATGTAGGAGGGTTGTTAGAAGATGTTGGAGGGATGTTAGAGGATGTAGGAGGGATGTTAGAGGATGTAGGAGGGATGTTAGAGGATGTAGGAGGGATGTTAGAGGATGTAGGAGGGATGTTAGAAGATGTAGGAGGGATTTAAGAAGATGTAGAATGGATGTTAGAGGATGTAGGAGGGATGTTAGATGATGTGGGAGGGATGTTAGAAGATGTAGGAGGGATGTTAAAGAATGTAGGAGGGATGTTAGAAGATGTAGGATGGATGTTAGAGGATGTAGGAGGGATGTTAGAGGATGTAGGAGGACTGTTAGAAGATGTAAGAGGGATGTTAGAGGATGTAGCAGGGATGTTAGAGGATGTCGGATGGATGTTAGAGGATGTAGGAGGCATGTTAGAGGATGTAGGAGGGATGATAGAGGATGTAGGAGGAATGTTAGAGGATGTAGGAGGGATGTTAGAGGATGTAGGAAGGATGTTAGCGGATGTGGGAAGGATGTTAGAGGATGTAGGAGGGATGTTAGAAGATGTAGGAAGGATGTTAGAGGATGTAGGAGGGATGTTAGAGGATGTAGGAGGGATGTTAGAAGATGTAGGAGTGATGTTAGAGGATGTAGGAGGGATGTTAGAAGATATTCGACGAATGTTAGAGGATGTAGGAGGGATGTTAGAGGATGTAGGATGGATGTTAGAGTATGTAGGAGGGATGTTAGAGGATGTAGGAGGGATGTTAGAAGATATACGACGGATGTTAGAAGATATACGACGGATGTTAGAGGATGTAGGAGGGATGTTAGAGGATGTAGGATGGATGTTAGTGTATGTAGGAAGGATGTTAGAAGATGTGGGAGGGATGTTAGAGGATGTAGGAGGGATGTTAGAGGATGTAGGAGAGATGTTAGAGGATGTAGGAGGGATGTTAGAGGATGTAGGAGGGATGTTAGAGGATGTAGGAGGGATGTTAGATGATGTAGGAGGGATGTTAGAAGATGTAGGAGGGATGTTAGAAGATATAGGAGGGATGTTAGAGGATGTAGCAGGGATATTAAAGAATGTAGGAGGGATGTTAAAAGATGAAGGAGGATGTTGGAGGATGTAGGAGGGATGTTAGAGGATGTAGGAGGGATGTTAGAAGATGTAGGAGGGATGTTAGAGGATGTAGGATGGATGTTGGAAGATGTAGGAGGGATGTTAGAGGATGTAGGAGGGATGTTAGAAGATGTAGGAGGGATGTTAGAGGATGTAGGAGGGTTGTTAGAAGATGTTGGAGGGATGTTAGAGGATGTAGGAGGGATGTTAGAGGATGTAGGAGGGATGTTAGAGGATGTAGGAGGGATGTTAGAAGATGTAGGAGGGATGTAAGAAGATGTAGAATGGATGTTAGAGGATGTAGGAGGGATGTTAGATGATGTAGGAGGGATGTTAGAAGATGTAGGAGGGATGTTAAAGAATGTAGGAGGGATGTTAGAAGATGTAGGATGGATGTTAGAGGATGTAGGAGGGATGTTAGAGAATGTAGGAGGAATGTTAGAAGATGTAAGAGGGATGTTAGAGGCTGTAGCAGGGATGTTAGAGGATGTCGGATGAGTGTTAGAGGATGTAGGAGGCATGTTAGAGGATGTAGGAGGGATGATAGAGGATGTAGGAGGAATGTTAGAGGATTAGGAGGGATGTAAGAAGATGTAAGATGGATGTTAGAGGATGTAGGAGGGATGTTAGAGGATGTAGGAGGGATGTTAGAGGATGTAGGAAGGATGTTAGCGGATGTAGGAGGGATGTTAGAGGATGTAGGAGGGATGTTAGAAGATGTAAGAGGGATGTTAGAGGATGTAGGAGGGATGTTAGAGGATGTAGGAGGGATGTTAGAGGATGTATGAGGGATGTTAGAAAATGTAGGAGGGATGTTAGAGGATGTAGGAGGGATGTTAGAAGATGTAGGAGGGATGTAAGAAGATGTAGAATGGATGTTAGAGAATGTAGGAGGGATGTTAGATGATGTAGGAGGGATGTTAGAAGATGTAGGAGGGATGTTGAAGAATGTAGGAGGGATGTTAGATGATGTAGGAGGGATGATAGAGGATGTAGGATGGATGTTAGAAGATGTAGGAGGGATGATAGAGGATGTAGGAGGAATGTTAGAAGATGTAGGAGGGATGTTAGAGGATGTAGGAAGGATGTTAGAGGATGTCGGATGGATGTTAGAGGATGTAGGAGGCATGTTAGAGGATGTAGGAGGGATGTAAGAGTATGTAGGAGGGATGTTAGAAGATGTAGGAGGGATGTTAGAGGATGTAGGAGGGATGTTAGAGGATGTAGGAGGGATGTTAGAGGATGTAGGAGGGATGTTAGAGGATGTAAGAGGGATGTTAGAGGATGTAGGAGGGATGTTAGAGGATGTAGGAGGGATGTTAGATGATGTAGGAGGGATGTTAGAAGATGTAGGAGGGATGTTAGAAGATGTAGGAGGGATGTTAGAGGATGTAGGAGGGATGTTAAAAGATGAAGGAGGGATGTTGGAGGATGTAGGAGGGATGTTAGAAGATGTAGGAGGGATGTTAGAAGATGTAGGAGGGATGTTAGAGGATGTAGGATGGATGTTGGAAGATGTAGGAGGGATGTTAGAGGATGTAGGAGGGATGTTAGAAGATGTAGGAGGGATGTTAGAGGATGTAGGAGGGTTGTTAGAAGATGTAGGAGGGATGTTAGAGGATGTAGGAGGGATGTTAGAGGATGTAGGAGGGATGTTAGAGGATGTAGGAGGGATGTAAGAAGATGTAGAATGGATGTTAGAGGATGTAGGAGGGATGTTAGATGATGTAGGAGGGATGTTAGAAGATGTAGGAGGGATGTTAAAGAATGTAGGAGGGATGTTAGAAGATGTAGGATGGATGTTAGAGGATGTAGGAGGAATGTTAGAGGATGTAGGATGGATGTTAGAGGATGTAGGAGGGATGTTAGAGGATGTAGGAGGGATGTTAGAGGATGTAGGAGGGATGTTAGAGGATGTAGGAGGGATGTTAGAGGATGTAGGAGGGATGTTAGATGATGTAGGAGGGATGTTAGAGGATGTAGGAGGGATGTTAGAAGATGTAGGAGGGATGTAAGAAGATTTAGAATGGATGTTAGAGGATGTAGGAGGGATGTTAGATGATGTAGGAGGGATGTTAGAAGATGTAGGAGGGATGTTAAAGAATGTAGGAGGGATGTTAGAAGATGTAGGATGGATGTAAGAAGATGTAGAATGGATGTTAGAGGATGTAGGAGGGATGTTAGATGATGTAGGAGGGATGTTAGAAGATGTAGGAGGGATGTTAAAGAATGTAGGAGGGATGTTAGAAGATGTAGGATGGATGTTAGAGGATGTAGGAGGGATGTTAGAGGATGTAGGAGGGATGTTAGAAGATGTAGGAGGGATGTTAAAGAATGTAGGAGGGATGTTAGAAGATGTAGGATGGATGTTAGAGGATGTAGGAGGGATGTTAGAGGATGTAGGAGGGATGTTAGAAGATGTAGGAGGGATGTAAGAAGATGTAGAATGGATGTTAGAGGATGTAGGAGGGATGTTAGATGATGTAGGAGGGATGTTAGAGGATGTAGGAGGGATGTTAGAGGATGTAGGAGGGATGTTAGATGATGTAGGAAGGATGTTAGAAGATGTAGGAGGGATGTTAGAGGATGTAGGAGAGATATTAAAGGATGTAGGAGGGATGTTAAAAGATGAAGGTGGGATGTTGGAGGATGTAGGAGGGATGTTAGAGGATGTAGGAGGGATGTTAGAAGATGTAGGAGGGATGTTAGAGGATGTAGGAGGGATGTTAGAGGATGTAGGAGGAATGTTAGAAGATGTAAGAGGGATGTTAGAGGATGTAGGAGGGATGTTAGAGGATGTCGGATGGATGTTAGAGGATGTAGGAGGCATGTTAGAGGATGTAGGAGGGATGATAGATGATGTAGGAGGAATGTTAGAGGATGTAGGAGGGATGTAAGAAGATGTAAGATGGATGTTAGAGGATGTAGGAGGGATGTTAGAGGATGTAGGAGGGATGTTAGAGGATGTAAGAAGGATGTTAGCGGATGTAGGAGGGATGTTAGAGGATGTAGGAAGGATGTTAGAAGATGTAGGAGGGATGTTAGAGGATGTAGGAGGGATGTTAGAGGATGTAGGAGGGATGTTAGAGGATGTATGAGTGATGTTAGAGGATGTAGGAGGGATGTTAGAAGATATAGGAGGGATGTTAGAGGATGTAGGAGGGATGTTAGAGGATTTAGGATGGATGTTAGAGTATGTAGGAGGGATGTTAGAAGATGTAGGAGGGATGTTAGAGGATGTAGGAGGGATGTTAGAGGATGTAGGAGGGATGTTAGAGGATGTAGGAGGGATGTTAGAGGATGTAGGAGGGATGTTAGAGGATGTAGGAGGGATGTTAGATGATGTAGGAGGGATGTTAGAGGATGTAGGAGGGATGTTAGAAGATGTAGGAGGGATGTAAGAAGATTTAGAATGGATGTTAGAGGATGTAGGAGGGATGTTAGATGATGTAGGAGGGATGTTAGAAGATGTAGGAGGGATGTTAAAGAATGTAGGAGGGATGTTAGAAGATGTAGGATGGATGTTAGAGGATGTAGGAGGGATGTTAGAGGATGTAGGAGGAATGTTAGAAGATGTAAGAGGGATGTTAGAGGATGTAGGAGGGATGTTAGAGGATGTCGGATGGATGTTAGAGGATGTAGGAGGCATGTTAGAGGATGTAGGAGGGATGATAGATGATGTAGGAGGAATGTTAGAGGATGTAGGAGGGATGTAAGAAGATGTAAGATGGATGTTAGTGGATGTAGGAGGGATGTTAGAGGATGTAGGAGGGATGATAGAGGATGTTAGAAGGATGTTAGCGGATGTAGAAGGGATGTTAGAGTATGTAGGAGGATTGTTAGAAGATGTAGGAGGGATGTTAGAGGATGTAGGAGGGATGTTAGAGGATGTAGGAGGGATGTTAGAGGATGTATGAGGGATGTTAGAGGATGTAGGAGGGATGTTAGAAGATGTAGGAGGGATGTAAGAAGATGTAGAATGGATGTTAGAAGATGTAGGATGGATGTTAGAGGATGTAGGAGGGATGTTAGAGGATGTAGGAGGAATGTTAGAAGATGTAGGAGGGATGTTAGAGGATGTAGGATGGATGTTGGAAGATGTAGGAGGGATGTTAGAGGATGTAGGAGGGATGTTAGAAGATGTAGGAGGGATGTTAGAGGATGTAGGAGGGTTGTTAGAAGATGTAGGAGGGATGTTAGAGGATGTAGGAGGGATGTTAGAGGATGTAGGAGGGATGTTAGAGGATGTAGGAGGGATGTAAGAAGATGTAGAATGGATGTTAGAGGATGTAGGAGGGATGTTAGAGGATGTAGGAGGGATGTTAGAGGATGTAGGAGGGATGTTAGATGATGTAGGAGGGATGTTAGAAGATGTAGGAGGGATGTTAAAGAATGTAGGAGGGATGTTAGAAGATGTAGGATGGATGTTAGAGGATGTAGGAGGGATGTTAGAGGATGTAGGAGGAATGTTAGAGGATGTAGGATGGATGTTAGAGGATGTAGGAGGGATGTTAGAGGATGTAGGAGGGATGTTAGAGGATGTAGGAGGGATGTTAGAGGATGTAGGAGGGATGTTAGAGGATGTAGGAGGGATGTTAGATGATGTAGGAGGGATGTTAGAGGATGTAGGAGGGATGTTAGAAGATGTAGGAGGGATGTAAGAAGATTTAGAATGGATGTTAGAGGATGTAGGAGGGATGTTAGATGATGTAGGAGGGATGTTAGAAGATGTAGGAGGGATGTTAAAGAATGTAGGAGGGATGTTAGAAGATGTAGGATGGATGTTAGAGGATGTAGGAGGGATGTTAGAGGATGTAGGAGGGATGTTAGAAGATGTAGGAGGGATGTTAAAGAATGTAGGAGGGATGTTAGAAGATGTAGGATGGATGTTAGAGGATGTAGGAGGGATGTTAGAGGATGTAGGAGGGATGTTAGAAGATGTAGGAGGGATGTAAGAAGATGTAGAATGGATGTTAGAGGATGTAGGAGGGATGTTAGATGATGTAGGAGGGATGTTAGAGGATGTAGGAGGGATGTTAGAGGATGTAGGAGGGATGTTAGATGATGTAGGAAGGATGTTAGAAGATGTAGGAGGGATGTTAGAGGATGTAGGAGAGATATTAAAGAATGTAGGAGGGATGTTAGAAGATGTAGGATGGATGTTAGAGGATGTAGGAGGGATGTTAGAGGATGTAGGAGGAATGTTAGAAGATGTAAGAGGGATGTTAGAGGATGTAGGAGGGATGTTAGAGGATGTCGGATGGATGTTAGAGGATGTAGGAGGCATGTTAGAGGATGTAGGAGGGATGATAGATGATGTAGGAGGAATGTTAGAGGATGTAGGAGGGATGTAAGAAGATGTAAGATGGATGTTAGTGGATGTAGGAGGGATGTTAGAGGATGTAGGAGGGATGATAGAGGATGTTAGAAGGATGTTAGCGGATGTAGAAGGGATGTTAGAGTATGTAGGAGGATTGTTAGAAGATGTAGGAGGGATGTTAGAGGATGTAGGAGGGATGTTAGAGGATGTAGGAGGGATGTTAGAGGATGTATGAGGGATGTTAGAGGATGTAGGAGGGATGTTAGAAGATGTAGGATGGATGTTAGAGGATGTAGGAGGGATGTTAGAGGATGTAGGAGGGATGTTAGAAGATGTAGGAGGGATGTAAGAAGATGTAGAATGGATGTTAGAAGATGTAGGATGGATGTTAGAGGATGTAGGAGGGATGTTAGAGGATGTAGGAGGAATGTTAGAAGATGTAGGAGGGATGTTAGAGGATGTAGGAGGGATGTTAGAGGATGTCGGATGGATGTTAGAGGATGTAGGAGGCATGTTAGAAGATGTAGGAGGGATGATAGAGGATGTAGGAGGAATGTTAGAGGATGTAGGATGGATGTTAGAGTATGTAGGAGGGATGTTAGAAGATGTAGGAGGGATGTTAGAGGATGTAGGAGGGATGTTAGAGGATGTAGGAGGGATGTTAGAGGATGTAGGAGGGATGTTAGAGGATGTAGGAGGGATGTTAGATGATGTAGGAGGGATGTTAGAAGATGTAGGAGGGATGTTAGAAGATGTAGGAGGGATGTTAGAGGATGTAGGAGGGATGTTAAAAGATGAAGGAGGGATGTTGGAGGATGTAGGAGGGATGTTAGAAGAAGTAGGAGGGATGTTAGAAGATGTAGGAGGGATGTTAGAGGATGTAGGATGGATGTTGGAAGATGTAATAGGGATGTTAGAGGATGTAGGAGGGATGTTAGAAGATGTAGGAGGGATGTTAGAGGATGTAGGAGGGTTGTTAGAAGATGTAGGAGGGATGTTAGAGGATGTAGGAGGGATGTTAGAGGATGTAGGAGGGATGTTAGAGGATGTAGGAGGGATGTAAGAAGATGTAGAATGGATGTTAGAGGATGTAGGAGGGATGTTAGATGATGTAGGAGGGATGTTAAAGAATGTAGGAGGGATGTTAGAAGATGTAGGATGGATGTTAGAGGATGTAGGAGGGATGTTAGAGGATGTAGGAGGAATGTTAGAGGATGTAGGATGGATGTTAGAGGATGTAGGAGGGATGTTAGAGGATGTAGGAGGGATGTTAGAGGATGTAGGAAGGATGTTAGAGGATGTAGGAAAGATGTTAGACGATGCAGGAGGGATGTTAGAAGATGTAGGAAGGATGTTAGAGGATGTAGGAGGGATGTTAGAAGATGTAGGAGGGATGTTAGAGGATGTAGGAGGGATGTTAGAAGATGTAGGAGGGATGTTAGAGGATGTAGGAGGGATGTTAGAGGATGTAGGATGGATGTTAGAGGATGTAGGAGGGATGTTAGAGGATGTAGGAGGGATGTTAGAGGATGTAGGAAGGATGTTAGAGGATGTAGGAAAGATGTTAGAGGATGCAGGAGGGATGTTAGAAGATGTAGGAAGGATGTTAGAGGATGTAGGAGGGATGTTAGAGGATGTAGGAGGGATGTTAGAGGATGTAGGAGGGATGTTAGAGGATGTAGGAGGGATGTTAGAAGATGTAGGAGGGATGTTAAAGAATGTAGGAGGAATGTTAGAAGATGTAGGATGGATGTTAGAGGATGTAGGAGGGATGTTAGAGGATGTAGGAGGGATGTTAGAAGATAGAGGAGGGATGTTAAAGAATGTAGGAGGGATGTTAGAAGATGTAGGATGGATGTTAGAGGATGTAGGAGGGATGTTAGAGGATGTAGGAAGGATGTTAGAAGATGTAGGAGGGATGTAAGAAGATGTAGAATGGATGTTAGAGGATGTAGGAGGGATGTTAGAAGATGTAGGAGGGATGTTAGAGGATGTAGGAGGGATGTTAGAGGATGTAGGAGGGATGTAAGAAGATGTAGAATGGATGTTAGAGGATGTTGGAGGGATGTTAGATGAGGTAGGAGGGATGTTGGAGGATGTAGGAGGAATGTTAGAAGATGTAGGAGGGATGTTAGAAGATGTAGGAGGGATGTTAGAGGATGTAGGATGGATGTTGGAAGATGTAGGAGGGATGTTAGAGGATGTAGGAGGGATGTTAGAAGATGTAGGAGGGATGTTAGAGGATGTAGGAGGGTTGTTAGAAGATGTAGGAGGGATGTTAGAGGATGTAGGAGGGATGTTAGAGGATGTAGGAGGGATGTTAGAGGATGTAGGAAGGATGTAAGAAGATGTAGAATGGATGTTAGAGGATGTAGGAGGGATGTTAGATGATGTAGGAGGGATGTTAGAAGATGTAGGAGGGATGTTAGAAGATGTAGGAGGGATGTTAGAGGATGTAGGAGGAATGTTAGAGGATGTAGGATGGATGTTAGAGGATGTAGGAGGGATGTTAGAGGATGTAGGAGGGATGTTAGAGGATGTAGGAAGGATGTTAGAGGATGTAGGAAAGATGTTAGACGATGCAGGAGGGATGTTAGAAGATGTAGGAGGGATGTTAGAGTATGTAGGAGGGATGTTAGAGGATGTAGGATGGATGTTAGAGGATGTAGGAGGGATGTTAGAGGATGTAGGAGGGATGTAAGAGGATGTAGGAAGGATGTTAGAGGATGTAGGAGGGATGTTAGAGGATGTAGGAGGGATGTTAGAGGATGTAGGAGGGATGTTAGAGGATGTAGGAGGGATGTTAGAGGATGTAGGAGGGATGTTAGAGGATGTAGGAGGGATGTTAGAGGATGTAGGAGGGATGTTAGATGATGTAGGAGGGATGTTAGAAGATGTAGGAGGGATGTTAAAGAATGTAGGAGGGATGTTAGAAGATGTAGGATGGATGTTAGAGGATGTAGGAGGGATGTTAGAGGATGTAGGAGGGATGTTAGAAGATGTAGGAGGGATGTTAGAGGATGTAGGAGGGATGTTAGAAGATGTAGGAGGGATGTAAGAAGATGTAGAATGGATGTTAGAGGATGTAGGAGGGATGTTAGATGATGTAGGAGGGATGTTAGAGGATGTAGGAGGGATGTTAGAGGATGTAGGAGGGATGTCAGATGATGTAGGAGGTATGTTAGAAGATGTAGGAGGGATGTTAGAGGATGTAGGAGGGATGTTAAAGGATGTAGGAGGGATGTTAAAAGATGAAGGTGGGATGTTGGAGGATGTAGGAGGGATGTTAGAGGATGTAGGAGGGATGTTAGAAGATGTAGGAGGGATGTTAGAGGATGTAGGATGGATGTTGGAAGATGTAGGAGGGATGTTAGAGGATGTAGGAGGGATGTTAGAAGATGTAGGAGGGATGTTAGAGGATGTAGGAGGGTTGTTAGAAGATGTAGGAGGGATGTTAGAGGATGTAGGAGGGATGTTAGAGGATGTAGGAGGGATGTTAGAAGATGTAGGATGGATGTTAGAGGATGTAGGAGGGATGTTAGAGGATGTAGGAGGGATGTTAGAGGATGTCGGATGGATGTTAGAGGATGTAGGAGGCATGTTAGAGGATGTAGGAGGGATGATAGAGGATGTAGGAGGAATGTTAGAGGATGTAGGAGGGATGTTAGAGGATGTAGGAGGGATGTTAGATGATGTAGGAGGGATGTTAGAAGATGTAGGAGGGATGTTAGAAGATGTAGGAGGGATGTTAGAGGATGTAGGAGGGATGTTAAAAGATGAAGGAGGGATGTTGGAGGATGTAGGAGGGATGTTAGAGGATGTAGGAGGGATGTTAGAAGATGTAGGAGGGATGTAAGAGGATGTAGGATGGATGTTGGAAGATGTAGGAGGGATGTTAGAGGATGTAGGAGGGATGTTAGAAGATGTAGGAGGGATGTTAGAGGATGTAGGAGGGTTGTTAGAAGATGTAGGAGGGATGTTAGAGGATGTAGGAGGGATGTTAGAGGATGTAGGAGGGATGTTAGAGGATGTAGGAGGGATGTAAGAAGATGTAGGAGGGATGTTAGATGATGTAGGAGGGATGTTAGAAGATGTAGGAGGGATGTTAAAGAATGTAGGAGGGATGTTAGAAGATGGAGGAGGGATGTTAGAGGATGTAGGATGGATGTTAGAGGATGTAGGAGGGATGTTAGAGGATGTAGGAGGGATGTTAGAGGATGTAGGAAGGATGTTAGAGGATGTAGGAAAGATGTTAGACGATGCAGGAGGGATGTTAGAAGATGTAGGAGGAATGTTAGAGGATGTTGGAGGGATGTTAGAAGATGTAGGAGGGATGTTAGAAGATGTAGGAGGGATGTTAGAGGATGTAGGAGGCATGTTAGAGGATGTAGGAGGGATGATAGAGGATGTAGGAGGAATGTTAGAGGATGTAGGATGGATGTTAGAGTATGTAGGAGGGATGTTAGAAGATGTAGGAGGGATGTTAGAGGATGTAGGAGGGATGTTAGAGGAATTAGGAGGGATGTTAGAGGATGTAGGAGGGATGTTAAAGGATGTAGGAGGGATGTTAGAGGATGTAGGAGGGATGTTAGAGGATGTAGGAGGGATGTTAGAAGATGTAGGAGGGATGTAAGAAGATGTAGAATGGATGTTAGAGGATGTAGGAGGGATGTTAGATGATGTAGGAGGAATGTTAGAAGATGTAGGAGGGATGTTAAAGAATGTAGGAGGGATGTTAGAAGATGTAAGATGGATGTTAGAGGATGTAGGAGGGATGTTAGAGGATGTAGGAGGGATGTTAGAAGATGTAGGAGGGATGTTGAAGAATGTAGGAGGGATGTTAGAAGATGTAGGATGGATGTTAGAGGATGTAGGAGGGATGTTAGAGGATGTAGGAGGGATGTTAGAAGATGTAGGAGGGATGTAAGAAGATGTAGGAGGGATGTTAGAGGATGTAGGAGGGATATTAAAGGATGTAGGAGGGATGTTAAAAGATGAAGGTGGGATGTTGGAGGATGTAGGAGGGATGTTAGAGGATGTAGGAGGGATGTTAGAAGATGTAGGAGGGATGTTAGAGGATGTAGGATGGATGTTGGAAGATGTAGGAGGGATGTTAGAAGATGTAGGAGGGATGTTAAAGAATGTAGGAGGGATGTTAGAAGATGTAGGATGGATGTTAGAGGATGTAGGAGGGATGTTAGAGGATGTAGGAGGAATGTTAGAGGATGTAGGATGGATGTTAGAGGATGTAGGAAGGATGTTAGAGGATGTAGGAAAGATGTTAGAGGATGCAGGAGGGATGTTAGAAGATGTAGGAAGGATGTTAGAGGATGTAGGAGGGATGTTAGAGGATGTAGGAGGGATGTTAGAGGATGTATGAGGGATGTTAGAGGATGTAGGAGGGATTTTAGAAGATGTAGGATGGATGTTAGAGGATGTAGGATGGATGTTAGAGGATGTTGGAGGGATGTTAGAGGATGTAGGAGGGATGTTAGAGGATGTAGGAGGGATGTTAGAGGATGTAGGAGGGATGTTAGAGGATGTAGGAGGGATGTTAGAGGATGTAGGAGGGATGTTAGAGGATGTAGGAGGGATGTTAGAGGATGTAGGAGGGATGTTAGATGATGTAGGAGGGATGTTAGAAGATGTAGGAGGGATGTTAGAAGATGTAGGAGGGATGTTAAAGAATGTAGGAGGGATGTTAGAGGATGTAGGAGGGATGTTAGAGGATGTAGGAAGAATGTTAGAAGATGTAGGAGGGATGTTAGAGGATGTCGGAGGGATGTTTGAGGATGTAGGAGGGATGATAGAAGATGTAGGAGGAATGTTAGAGGATGTAGGATGGATGTTAGAGTATGTAGGAGGGATGTTAGAAGATGTAGGAGGGATGTTAGAGGATGTAGGAGGCATGTTAGAGGATGTAGGAGGGATGTTAGAGGATGTAGGAGGGATGTTAGAGGATGTAGGAAAGATGTTAGAGGATGTAGGAGGGATGTTAGATGATGTAGGAGGGATGTTAGAAGATGTAAGAGGGATGTTAGAAGATGTAGGAGGGATGTTAGAGGATGTAGGACGGATGTTAAAGGATGTCGGAGGGATGTTAAAAGATGAAGGAGGGATGTTGGAGGATGTAGGAGGGATGTTAGAGGATGTAGGAGGGATGTTAGAAGATGTAGGAGGGATGTTAGAGGATGTAGGATGGATGTTGGAAGATGTAGGAGGGCTGTTAGAGGATGTAGGAGGGATGTTAGAAGATATAGGATGGATGTTAGAGGATGTAGGAGGGTTGTTAGAAGATGTAGGAGGGATGTTAGAGGATGTAGGAGGGATGTTAAAGGATGTAGGAGGGATGTTAGAGGATGTAGGAGGGAGGTTAGAAGATGTAGGAGGGATGTTAAAGAATGTAGGAGGGATGTTAGAAGATGTAGGATGGATGTTAGAGGATGTAGGAGGGATGTTAGAGGATGTAGGAGGAATGTTAGAAGATGTAAGAGGGATGTTAGAGGATGTAGGAGGGATGTTAGAGGATGTAGGAAGGATGTTAGCGGATGTAGGAGGGATGTTAGAGGATGTAGGAGGGGTGTTAGAGGATGTATGAGGGATGTTAGAGGAATTAGGAGGGATGTTAGAAGATGAAGGATGGATGTTAGAGGATGTAGGATGGATGTTAGAGGATGTTGGAGGGATGTTAGAGGATGTAGGAGGGATGTTAGAGGATGTAGGAGGGATGTAAGAGGATGTAGGAGGGATGTTAGATGATGTAGGAGGGATGTGAGAAGATGTAGGAGGGATGTTAAAGAATGTAGGAGGGATGTTAGAAGATGTAGGATGGATGTTAGAGGATGTAGGAGGGATGTTAGAGGATGTCGGATGGATGTTAGAGGATGTAGGAGGGATGTTAAAGAATGTAGGAGGGATGTTAGAGGATGTAGGAGGGATGTTAGAGGATGTCGGATGGATGTTAGAGGATGTAGGAGGCATGTTAGAGGATGTAGGAGGGATGATAGAGGATGTAGGAGAAATGTTAGAGGATGTAGGACGGATGTTAGAGGATTTAGGAGGGATGTTAGAGGACGTAGGAGGGATGTTAGAAGATGTAGGAAGGATGTTAGAGGATGTAGGAAGGATGTTAGAGGATGTAGGATGGATGTTAGAGTATGTAGGAGGGATGTTAGAAGATGTAGGAGGGATGTTAGAAGATGTAGGAGGGATGTTAGAAGATGTAGGAGGGATGTTAGAGGATGTAGGAGGGATTTTAAAGAATTTAGGAAGGATGTTATGATGCGAATAAAAAACTTCCGTGGGATATTGGAAAGAAGGGTTTTTTATTGATCTTGAAGGAATCTTGGAAGAAGGTTGGATTGCTTTCGTTTTAGGGAGAGAAATGAGCAGCAGCTTATACGGAGGCACCTTTTCTGACGCATAAATAAATGATGACTTTTTTGTGCGCGTAAGGACCCTCAATCAAAACACCTCGATCGATTGCTGCTCTGCTACAAGGTTCTGCCTCTTCATTTCCAACAATCCCAACTTATCTAATCAAAAAATATATATGGTGTTGATTAATAATAATA
>OX387254.1:4051980-4106980 GCA_947562095.1 Branchellion lobata | reverse complement strand
TTTGTCCTCTAGTAATTCAAACCGAGTAAAACCGTTTCCATTAAAGCACCTTTGAACAAAGTGCAAAAAAGTTCTTAAAATGTTCCAACAAGATTGGTTAGTCATAGAAGTCAGTAGTGAAAACATTAATAGTATTATTTTTATAAATCTAATTTGTAAAATGCCAAAGCAAGCAACTGAGACGCCCCTGTTCAGTCATTGAGACAATAAGACATTAAATGTTTTAAGTTTATATAAAAAAATGTCGAGTTAAGATTTGAAAAAAGAAAGTAGAAAAAAGTTTCTTTTCATTGATGGCAGGGAGTTCCAGATAGTAAGAGATGCCTTTCTGAAAGCTCGTGTGGATATGTTGTTCATGGTAGATTGTTGCTGAAAGAGTGGGGCAGTTGAAGAACGGAGTATTTTGGTATTTGACTTTTGTTGGATGAGAATACTTAAACAGGCTAGTGTAGAGGTCGAGAGTGATTTGAAAGTTAACAATGCAATCTTGAAAATGGAAGCCAATGAAGGCAGCTTTTTGAAAAATTAGGGAGGTAGTGGTCAAATGAGTTTAAAGCAGTTTAATGAGTTTAATGTTTAACGCAACCCCAGCTGCTTTGTTCTTTATTTGCTGTAGACGTTCGTTTCTGTTGTGTTGTAAAACATAGAGTTGAAGTAGTCCAACCTGTTGATGACTTAACAGTGAACCAGAATTAAAGCCATTGTGAGGAATGAACAAATGTGAGAGATGGCACAAAAAAGAGGGTTAAAAAAGCGAATGATAGACTTTATGTGCTGATTAAATGATAATTTATCGTCAAGGGTGATGCCGAGCACCTTGATGGTGTTACTGATATTGATGAAGAAAGAGCAAATGTCGATGTCTGAAATACTTGAGAATCTTTATGGTTGTTGTAAAGAAGCAAGTTTCATAATTTCAGTCTTTGAGGTGGCTAGTTTTAGTCTGTTTTGTAGAAACCATTTTTTGACTATTTCGATGCAGTCAGTAATTGTGGTTGTAGTTTTGAAAGGGTTATTAGAGTTTATTTTTGAAGAATTTGAGTATCACCTGCATATTGATGGTAGGCCATGTTTGGATTGTTGAAAATGCCGCTAATGTCTGATATTTATTTTTGGAAAAATATTGGTCTGAAGACTGATTCTTGTGAAACATCTTGCTTAATAAAGACTGTAAAAAAGGTATATAAATCACTTTTGACGAATTGCTTTCTTTCTGTGAAAAAGTACTCCAACCACTTCGGCGCCAAGCATTCAATGCCAAACTCGAAGTTTAGACGATCAATCAATGTGATGTTACAAAGGGCGAGAGCGGCTGACAAGTCAAGTGAAGTTAGAATCGAAGTCGTTCTGTCATCACGGCCTTGATATACATCTTCAAGAACATGGAGGAGGGCTGTTTCAGTGGGATGGTTGGGTCGATATGCAGATTAATGACTGATGTACTTTTGGTTGTTGGTGATATGTTTAGTTTTGCGTTAGAATGGCTCTTTCAATAATTTTTAAAAAATTAAGAGGGTCGATATGGGTCTGTAGTTAGCTGGAGAAGTGGTATTAAGGTAGGGATTTTTTTCAAAATTGGAATGATGAGAACTTATTGAGGGAATAGGTTAAGTGATGTTTCTTTTTCTTAAAACCTTTTATTTTTTCAAACCACGTGGAGTTACACTTTGAAAGCTATTAGTCATATTTCCAGATTTATGCCTTTTGTTGAATTGTTGCTACTGCTGAAAATTATTCAAAAGACAAGACTCAATGTTATTGTGTATGTTTTGAACTTCATCGAGGAAATAATTGTTGAAAGATTGTGTAACAGCACACTCATCACTGCTGGTGTGTTGACGTTTGTGACGATGGAGAAGGCTGTTGAGGTTCTTCCAAAGACTGTGAGTTTTTGAATAAACTTTTCAACTCATTCTGAATTGATTGAACCCTTCCTGACATAATCAAAATCAGTGCCTCCAGTTTAGCCTCATTATAGGCAACTTTGTCTTTTAGTGACAAGGTTTTAAAATAACGCTTCCATTCTTTTCTGAAATTTCTAGCGTCCAGAGCTCCATGTGCAAGTTGGGTTGTATGATGGGTGATTTTCAAACTGTTTTTGTGTGAACTGGGACATGGTTGTTAAAGGTGGTGATCTGGCAAAAAAGCTCATTCCTCGGGGGCGATGGTGTTGAGTTCGAAAAATAGAGATTCTCTAGATCACTATTGGAAGGTTCGCAATTTATTTTAATTAAGTTTTTTCATTTGATAATTTTTAGTTAGGTATTGATTTTTGAAAAAGAGATTGTTGAGGCAATAAGGCGATGGTCAGAGAAGAATAGAGGATAAACGGAGGTTGTGTGGATTATGTTTTGGTGTTTACTTGAAATTGAGAATTCAAGGCCTCTTTCGTGTTTGGTGAGAAAACACTTCTGAAATTGTTGATGGAGCCTGACAGCAACGAAAGGTTTTGATGATTTTTTGGAGCCAAAGGCATTGGAATCACCACATACTACTATATTATTGAATCTTCACTTTCATTCTTTATTAGTTGACTGAAATACAATACAAAACAATACAAACACAAATATTATTATAGTTGCATTAACCCCGTAGAGTTTCGAAGCCACTCAAAACGTCTCATTATTAAAACAAGAGTGAGAAATTAAAAATAGAATTAAATAAGTGAATAAATGAAAATAAAAATAAATTATTTCTAAAAAAAGAACAGTATTATTATTAGGATGGAGGGACTGATTTATTGAATAGGTAAGTCTTCAGAGCTCGACGAAATGATTTTGTTGAACTTGAAGAATTTAAGCTGTTAGGCAGGTTGTTTCACAACTTAGGTCCACTGACGCTGAACCTTCTTAATCCTAATGGTTTTAACTTTTGCTTGTTGGGAACAACGTCCTTTGACTTAGCCGATTTCAGTCTCTGTTTTTCCGGCAAACTAGCAACTGGAACTAGGTCACGTGTCAGATACGCAAGACCCTCGTTGGACAAACACTTGTACATCTGCAGAGCATTTTTATACTCAATCCTTTCATCAACTTTCAGCCAGTGAAGCTCCTTGAGTACAGGGGTAATGTGATCATATTTTCTTACTCCTGTAATGAGCCTAGCTGTTGTATTGATTATGGATTGAATACTCTGCGTTGCTACCTTAGGTAAGCTGACAACAGCCATGTTGCCATAGTCAATACGACTTAAAACTAAGGCCGATGCAAGTGTTTTCAAGGAGTCCATTGTTAAACATCCCTTGATGGATCTTATTTGACGCAGAGAAGTAAAACACGTCTGTATTGTTTTCGATATCTGCGTTGACCTCGTGAGGTCTCTATCCATGGATATTCCCAAGTTCCTTACAGATTTTGATGGAAAGATGTTGCTTTCTAATACACGGACAGAATAGCCCGAAATATTTTTCAAATTCCGACGAGAAAAGAACCAGATCACCTCAGTCTTCTCACTGTTGAGCTTGAGACAATTGGCTCCCATCCAAAATGCGATTTCATCTACACACTCAGACACTCATCTGCAATTCTTCTGTGCCTTCATTATTGCAATGGCCATATATTTGAGTTTCATCGGCATATTGATGAAATCCCAGCTTGTATTTCATAACTATTCTTTCAAGGTCTTCAGTGTATAGAGAAAACAACAATGGTCCAAAAACAGAGCCTTGTGGGACACCCACTGAAGACTCAACAAATTCCGATTTTGTCACACTGCAGGGTACATTGAAGGATCTGTCACTCAAGTAATTTTGGAACCATTCCAGTGTGAGACCATCAAAACCATATATGCTTTCTAGCCGTTTTAACAAAATACTGTGATCAACTAAGTCAAAGGCAGCTGACAGGTCTAACAGTATGAGAAGGGAGAGCTTATCATCATCGGCTGCACCAAGAATGTCTGAATACACTTTTGTGACAGCCGTTTCAGTGGAATGATGACGACGGTAAGCTGATTGGTGGGTGGAGAAAAGATTTGAATTATTTAAATAGCTCATGACTGTTGAGAACAAGCCTTTCTGAGAGCTTGGACAAAACAGGCAGATTAGAGATGGGTCTGTAGGATGAAGCAACGTTTTGATCAAGACTAGGCTTTTTCAACAGTGTTGTAATCTGAGCCGATTTCCAAGACTTTTGGGACAATTCCCTCAATAAAAGACTGATTGACCATACTTTTTACAAAAGGTAAAATCATTCCTGAAATCTTTTTCAAAAGCCAAGTGGGTATTGGATCAGACGCATACTGTTTGTTGGGAAGCCTCTGAATAGCTTTGAGAAGCTCATCCTCATTCACATCTTGGCGCCTACTGAGACCACCTTTTTGTGCATGAGTTAAATAAATGGGTTTTTTGAAATGTTCAATAAGGCTGGCATTATTATAATGTGGAAGGGTTTAATTTTGTTCATTAGTTCAATTATGAGCTGTGCACTCGTGTATGTTTTTACGCTTCAATTTTAATGCATTTGAAGGAATTTCTGTGAATTAAAGCAACGCCTCCGCTTTTCCAGTCTTCATAGCTGCTCCTGTTAATAAATGGCAGTGAACACTTTTGGAGCAACAGCTAACTTAGTGGCCTCAGCTTCATCCGACGATCCAAGTTTCCGTAAAAGCGAAAAGATTCAGTTTGTGTTCTCGTGATGAAGAAGAGAGGCTTTGTGTACTGCTAATCTAGTATTGACCATCCCAAACTGACTGGGCTATATTTCTTCTTGCTGTTTTTGTTGGATCGAGGTCTCCATAATCTGTGTATAAAGAGGTGATTTATGACCATTTTTGTGATTTTAGGTGTGAATAGTTTTGCGGATTTTATGCAACTCTGTATATGATTATATTATTCATAATTGTGGTTCAAAAAACAAAAGATGTTTTGAGGAAGGGAATTATGACCGAAAAAGCCGCTGACGGAGAAATTCCAAAAGTTTGTAGAAATATTTTTACATTAATGGCAAAACTATTCTGAACTAAACATAGAATATAATTTTTTATAAATGGGTTGAGACTTTTGAAAGCTGTTCAAATTCCGAGAAGCTGAACGATCAATCAAAACGGTATGCATAGCTTGACTTGAGGCATCAAAGTTGCACAAGCTCGAAGAGTGGGGTTAGTTTCAGAACAAAGTTTCTTATTCAATGTTTTCGGTTTTTTATTAGAAACAGTTACTTATTGCAACATCGCTGACAGGATCGTCGATTGTCCCTTCTGTAGCCTTCAAACCTTGATAACAGCTGTCTCGACGCATAAGCGCACAGACGTAGCATTGATTATCTCAAAATTTCTTCAACAATCTCCTAAAAATTCTAAAACAATTTCTAACAATCTTTCAACAACTTCTCAACAAGCCTCGAAAATATTTCAACTCCTTCAACAATCTCTCAAAATACCTTTACAATCCTTCAACAATCTTTCGACACTCTTCTCACAATTTTTGATCAATTCTTCAACAACTTTTCAACAAACCTCCAACATTCTTTTGTAGACTCTTCAACAACTTTTCAACAAACATCCAACATTCTTTTGTAGACTCTTCAACAACTTTTCAACAAACCTCCAACATTCTTTTGTAGACTCTTCAACAACTCCTCAACGACTTCTCAAAAATCTTTCAACAACTTTTCACCACCTCCTCCCAATGTCAGGTTCCCGATGAAAAGCTGTTGACCATTGAAAGCTTTTTATTTCCCATAAAACTTCATTTTGTAACAAGGCGCTCTTGAACGGTGTGCAACGCTATACAAATGCTCTGATTAGATTAGATTTGATATGCGAAGTGAGACATCTTACAAATCGTTGCATTGAATCGCAAATAATATACTGTTTCCTTCCCTCGAAAGTTCATTTTATCGACTACAGAATGATTTTGTCACAGGAAATTCACTATTTCATGACTTAAACTTGAAGAAATCTGTTTTCCATTTCATTTAGACCAACTGCAAACTCACACAGGACGATATACAAATGCATGGATTACGTTGGAATTCGTATTTCTCTTATTTTTTCAATGTGGATTAGTGACTTTTCGTAAAAATTGATAAACTGAAATCACCTGCGGTAAATTTGAATTTAGTTGTCAAAAAGGTCTTGAGCTTCTCAAAATGCTTGCATCTCTCAATCCATATACCCCTTGGTGTTTATAAATACATTTTGAAACCACCAAGCTAGTCTAACCTAAGACAGTGGAGTGTTCTTATTTCTTGCGCCCAAAAGCCGTATAAGTAAAGTGCGCATCGTTTGAGAATTATTGGAAATCATTATAGAGTCGTCACCATGCTGGTGAAGACAATCACCCCTCATCACGGACGTCAACACCCCTCATTTGTGACGTCAACACCCCTTATTTGTGACGTCAACACTTCTCATTTGTGACGTCAACACCCCTCATTTGTGACGTCAACACCTCTAATTTGTGACGTTAACACCCCTCATTTGTGACGTCAACACCCCTCATTTGTGACGTCAACACCTCTAATTTGTGACGTTAACACTCCTCATTTGTGACGTCAACACCCCTCATTTGTGACGTCAACACCCCTCATTTGTGACTTCAATCACTCCTCAGTTGTGATGTCAATCATCCCTCATTAGTGACGCTAATCGCTTTTCATTAGTGAATCAATTCACCATTCATTAGTGACTTAGTTCACCTTCAATATTGACGTCAATTCTTCTTCATTAGTCAAACTTTTTATTAGCTAATTGAAGTCGAGAAAGATAAGCTATCTAGCCTCAGAGTAAATGCATTTCGAAATTAGATCTTCTCTTCTTGTTTCTTTTCTCTATTTTACTTCTTATTTAACATTTTCAGATCAAGTGATGGGTAAATGAAAAGATTCGATAGCATGTTGTGTGTGTGTGTGTGTGTGTGTGTGTGTGTGTGTGTGTGTGTGTGTGTGTGTGTGTGTGTGTGTGTGTGTGTGTGTGTGTGTGTGTGTGTGTGTGTGTGTGTGTGTGTGTGTGTGTGTGTGTGTGTGTGTGTGTGTGTGTGTGTGTGTGTGTGTGTGTGTGTGTGTGTGTGTGTGTGTGTGTGTGTGTGTGTGTGTGTGTGTGTGTGTGTGTGTGTGTGTGTGTGTGTGTGTGTGTGTGTGTCACGGTAAGTATGTTAGTTTAATCAGCTGTATTTGGTGGTTATGATGGGGAGTGTACAGGTATAAAAATTGAATATTTTTTTCATATTTCCCATCCTTATTTCAATTACTTTTTGTACTTTTTCATTATTGCTATTAGTAGTGGTATCAAGCAAAGCTCACCCAAGTCTTCAAGTCCGAGCTCTTTGTAGCACTCTTGTAAGTTTTCCATATCAGCCAAAAATACGCTTCTTGTTGTTGTTTCTGTTGTCGTTAATAATGTTGTTGATAGCGATGATATTGTTGTGTTTTTTTGAAGTTTGGAAACATTTTGTGTCTTTGGTTGCTAGGCATTAACTTTGATCTTTATGACGTCACACGATCTTTTTCACTGGCATGTTTACGATGGGCTCATCTGCGATAGTGGAGTGAAGGAAGATGAGAAATGGAATGGAGAAGAAAATGAAAATAATTGAAAATAAGATGGAAAGAAAAAAAGCGGAAAAAAAGATGGAAGAAAAGACTAATCTGATCTAGTCGAAGTTATCGTAAGTGATTTTATTGGCTATCTGTCTGAGGAAGCGTTCAACTACGCCTCCACCGAGGCCTGGTGCTTCAAACACTTGACACTCCCACTCAAAAATAATTCAGTCGCCGCTTTTTACAACTTAGTTCATCGTCTGAGTATCGAACTTAAAGCTGCACGCTTCAGCGGAGTACTTCGACCATTCCTTTGATAGAAGCATCACAAAAACAAAGAGAAGACGATGAAAAAGAAAGATGAAGAAGAAAAAGATGAAAAAGAAGAAAAAATGAAACTAATAAAAAAAAGAAAAAAATTAGAAAAAAAAGGCTGATGATTAAGAAAAATAATAAAAAAAGATGATGATGATTAAGAAAAAGAATGAAAAAAGATGATGATGATAAAGAAAAAGAATAAAAAAAAGATTATGATAATTAAGAAAAGAATAAAATAAAGATGATGATGATTAAGAAAAAAGATAAAAAAAGAATATGATGATTAAGAAAAGAATAAAAAAAGATGATGATGATTAAGAAAAAAAATAAAAAAAGATTATGATGATTAAGAAAAAGAATAAAAAAAGATGATGATGATTAAGAAAAAGAATAAAAAAAAGATTATGATGATTAAGAAAAAGAATTAAAAAAAAGATTATGATGACTAAGAAAAAGAATAAAAAAAGATGATGATGATTAAGAAAAAAAATAAAAAAAAGATGATGATGATTAAGAAAAAGAATAAAAAAAGATGATGATGATTAAGAAAAATAATAAAAAAATGATTTTGATGATTAAGAAAAAGAATAAAAAAAGATTATGATGATTAAGAAAAAGAATAAAAAAAGATGATGATGATTAAGAAAAGAATAAAAAAAAGATGATGATGATTAAGAAAAAGAATAAAAAAAAGATTATGATGATTAAGAATTTTTTTTAAATGATGATGATTAAGAAAAGAACAAAAAAAGATTATGATGATTAAGAAAAGAATAAAAAAAGATGATGATGATTAAGAAAAATATTAAAAATAAGATTATGATGATTAAGAAAAAGAATAAAAAAAAGATGATGATGATTAAGAAAAGAATAAAAAAAAGATGATGATGATTAAGAAAAGAACAAAAAAAGATTATGATGATTAAGAAAAAAATAAAAAAAAGATTATGATGATTAAGAAAAAGAATAAAAAAAGATTATGATGATTAAGAAAAGAATAAAAAAGATGATGAGGATTGAAGAAAAGAATAAAAAAAAAGATTATGATGATTAAGAAAAAGTGTAAAAAAAGATTATGATGATTAAGAAAAAGGATAAATAAAGATTATGATGATTAAGAAAAAGAATAAAAAAAAATATGATGATGATTAAGAAATGAATAAAAAAAAGATTATGATGATTAAGAAAAGAATAAAATAAAGATGATGATGATTTAGAAAAGAATAAAAAAAGATGATGATGATTGAGAAAAAAATAAAAAAAGATTATGATAATTAAAAAAAGAATAAAAAATGATGATGAGGATTAAAGAAAAAAATAAAAAAAAGATTATGATGATTAAGAAAAAGAGTAAAAAAAGATTATGATGATTAAGAAAAAGGATAAAGAAAGATTATGATGATAAAGAAAAAGAATAAAAAAAAGAGGATAATGATTAAGAAAAAGAATAAAAAAAAGATTATGATGATTAAGAAAAGAATTTTAAAAAAGATGTTGATGATTAAGAAAAGAATAAAAAAAGATGATGATGATTAAGAAAAGGATAAAAAAAGATTATGATGATTAAAAAAAGAATATAAAAATGATTTCGATGATTAAGAAAAAGAATAAAAAAAGATTATGATGATTAAGAAAAAGAATAAAAAATGATGATGATGATTAAGAAAAGAATAAAAAAAAGATGATGATAATTAAGAAAAAAAATAAAAAAAAGATTATAATGATTAAGAAATTTTTTTTTTTAAATGATGATGATTAAGAAAAGAACAAAAAAAGATTATGATGATTAAAAAAAGAATAAAAAAAGATGATGATGATTAAGAAAAATATTAAAAATAAGATTATGATGATTAAGAAAAAGAATAAAAAAAAGATTATGATGATTAAGAAATTTTTTTTTTTAAATGATGATGATTGAGAAAAGAACAAAAAAAGATTATGATGATTAAGAAAAAGAATAAAAAAAGATTATGATGATTAAGAAAAGAATAAAAAAGATGATGAGGATTGAAGAAAAGAATTTAAAAAAAGATTATGATGATTAAGAAAAAGTGTAAAAAAAGATTATGATGATTAAGAAAAAGGATAAATAAAGATTATGATGATTAAGAAAAAGAATAAAAAAAAGATGATGATGATTAAGAAATGAATAAAAAAAAGATTATGATGATTAAGAAAAGAATAAAATAAAGATGATGATGATTAAGAAAAGAAAAAAAAAAGATGATGATGATTGAGAAAAAAATAAAAAAAGATTATGATGATTAAAAAAAGAATTAAAAAAAAGATGATGATGATTAAGAAGAAGAATAAAAAAAGATTATGATGATTAGGAAAAGAATAAAAAAAGATGATGAGGATTAAAGAAAAAACAAAAAAAAAGATTATGATGATTAAGAAAAAGAGTAAAAAAAGATTATGATGATTAAGAAAAAGGATAAAGAAAGATTATGATGATAAAGGAAAAGAATAAAAAAAAGATGATAATGATTAAGAAAAAGAATTAAAAAAAAGATTATGATGATTAAGAAAAGAATTTTTAAAAAGATGTTGATGATTAAGAAAAGAATAAAAAAAGATGATGATGATTAAGAAAAGGATAAAAAAAGATTATGATGATTAAGAAAAGAATAAAAAAGTGATTTCGATGATTAAGAAAAAGAATAAAAAAAGATTATGATGATTAAGAAAAAGAATAAAAAAAGATGATGATGATTAAGAAAAGAATAAAAAAAAGATGATGATGATTAAGAAAAAGAATAAAAAAAAGATTATGATGATTAAGAAATTTTTTTTTTTAAATGATGATGATTAAGAAAAGAACAAAAAAAGATTATGATGATTAAAAAAGAATAAAAAAAGATGATGATGATTAAGAAAAATATTAAAAATAAGATTATGATGATTAAGAAAAAGAATAAAAAAAAGATTATGATGATTAAGAAATTTTTTTTTTAAATGATGATGATTGAGAAAAGAACAAAAAAAGATTATGATGATTAAGAAAAGAATAAAAAAAGATGATGATGATTAAGAAAAATATTAAAAATAAGATTATGATGATTAAGAAAAGGAATAAAAAAAGATGATGATGATTAAGAAAAGAATAAAAAAAAGATGATGATGATTAAGAAAAGAACAAAAAAAGATTATGATGATTGAGAAAAAAATAAAAAAAAGATTATGATGATTAAGAAAAAAAATAAAAAAAGATTATGATGATTAAGAAAAGAATAAAAAAGATTATGAGGATTGAAGAAAAGAATAAAAAAAAAAGATTATGATGATTAAGAAAAAGTGTAAAAAAAAGATTATGATGATTAAGAAAAAGGATAAATAAAGATTATGATGATTAAGAAAAAGAATAAAAAAAAGATGATGATGATTAAGAAATGAACAAAAAAAAGAGTATGATGATTAAGAAAAGAATAAAATAAAGATGATGATGATTAAGAAAAGAATAAAAAAAGATGATGATGATTGAGGAAAAAATAAAAAAAGATTATGATGATCAAAAAAATAATAAAAAAAGAGTATGATGATTAAGAAAAAGAATAAAAAAAGATTATGATGATTAAGAAAAGAATAAAAAAAGATGATGAGGATTAAAGAAAAAAATAAAAAAAAGATTATGATGATTAAGAAAAAGAGTAAAAAAAGATTATGATGATTAAGAAAAAGGATAAATAAAGATTATGATGATAAAGAAAAAGAATAAAAAAAGATGATGATGATTAAGAAAAAGAATAAAAAAAAGATTATGATGATTAAGTAAAGAATTTAAAAAAAGATGTTGATGATTAAGAAAAGAATAAAAAAAGATTATGATGATTAAGAAAAGAATAAGAAAATGATTTTGATGATTAAGAAAAAGAATAAAAAAAGATTATGATGATTAAGAAAAAGAATAAAAAAAGATGATGATGATTAAGAAAAGAATAAAAAAAAATGATGATGATTAAGAAAAAGAATAAAAAAAAGATTATGATGATTAAGAAAATTTTTTTTTTCAAATGATGATGATTGAGAAAAGAAATAAAAAAGATTATGATGATTAAGAAAAAGAATAAAAAAAAGATGATGATGATTAAGAAAAGAATAAAAAAAAATGATGATGATTAAGAAAAGAACAAAAAAAAATTATGATGATTAAGAAAAAAATAAAAAAAAGATTATGATGATTAAGAAAAAGAATAAAAAAAGATTATGATGATTAAGAAAAGAATAAAAAAGATGATGAGGATTGAAGAAAAGAATTGAAAAAAAGATTATGATGATTAAGAAAAAGTGTAAAAAAAAGATTATGATGATTAAGAAAAAGGATAAATAAAGATTATGATGATTAAGAAAAAGAATAAAAAAAAGATGATGATGATTAAGAAATGAATAAAAAAAAGATTATGATGATTAAGAAAAGAATAAAATAAAGATGATGATGATTAAGAAAAGAATAAAAAAAGATGATGAGGATTGAGAAAATAATAAAAAAAGATTATGATGATCAAAAAAAGAATAAAAAAACATGATGATGATTAAGAAAAAGAATAAAAAAAGATTATGATGATTAAGAGAAGAATAAAAAAAGATGATGAGGATTAAATAAAAAAATAAAAAAAAGATTATGATGATTAAGAAAAAGAGTAAAAAAAGATTATGATGATTAAGAAAAAGGATAAATAAAGATTATGATGATAAAGAAAAAGAATAAAAAAAAGATGATGATGATTAAGAAAAAGAATAAAAAAAAGATTATGATGATTAAGAAAAGAATTTTAAAAAAGATGTTGATGATTAAGAAAATAATAAAAAAAGATGATGATGATTAAGAAAAGGATAAAAAAAGATTATGATGATTAAGAAAAGAATATAAAAATGATTTTGATGATTAAGAAAAAGAATAAAAAAAAGATTATGATGATTAAGAAAAAGAATAAAAAAAGATGATGATGATTAAGAAAAGAATAAAAAAAAGATGATGATGATTAAGAAAAAGAAAAAAAAAGATTATGATGATTAAGAAAATTTTTTTTTTAAATGATGATGATTAAGAAAAGAACAAAAAAAGATTATGATGATTAAGAAAAGAATAAAAAAAGATGATGTTGATTAAGAAAAATATTAAAAATAAGATTATGATGATTAAGAAAAAGAATAAAAAAAGATTATGATGATTAAGAAAATTTTTTTTTTAAATGATGATGATTAAGAAAAGAACAAAAAAAGATTATGATGATTAAGAAAAGAATAAAAAAAGATGATGTTGATTAAGAAAAATATTAAAAATAAGATTATGATGATTAAGAAAAAGAATAAAAAAAGATTTTAATGATTAAGAAAAGAATAGAAAAAAGATGATGATGATTAAGAAAAGAACGAAAAAAGATTATGATGATTAAGAAAAAAATTAAAAAAAAATTATGATGATTAAGAAAAGAATAAAAAAAGATGATGATGATTATGAAAAAGAATAAAAAAAAGATTATGATGATTAAGAAAAGAATAAAAAAAGATTATGATGATTAAGAAAAGAATAAAAAAAGATGATGTTGATTAAGAAAAATATTAAAAATAAGATTATGATGATTAAGAAAAAGAATAAAAAAAGATTATGATGATTAAGAAAATTTTTTTTTTAAATGATGATGATTAAGAAAAGAACAAAAAAAGATTATGATGATTAAGAAAAGAATAAAAAAAGATGATGTTGATTAAGAAAAATATTAAAAATAAGATTATGATGATTAAGAAAAAGAATAAAAAAAGATTATGATGATTAAGAAAAGAATAAAAAAAGATGATGATGATTAAGAAAAGAACGAAAAAAGATTATGATGATTAAGAAAAAAATTAAATAAAGATTATGATAATTAAGAAAAGAATAAAAAAAGATGATGATGATTATGAAAAAGAAAAAAAAAAAGATTATGATGATTAAGAAATTTTTTTTTTTAAATGATGATGATTAAGAAAAGAACAAAAAAAGATTATGATGATTAAGAAAAGAATAAAAAAAGATGATGTTGATTAAGAAAAATATTAAAAATAAGATTATGATGATTAAGAAAAAGAATAAAAAAAGATTATGATGATTAAGAAAAGAATAGAAAAAAGATGATGATGATTAAGAAAAGAACGAAAAAAGATTATGATGATTAAGAAAAAGAGTAAAAAAAGATGATGATGATTAAGAAAAGAATTAAAAAAAGATGATGATGATTAAGAAAAAGAAAAAAAAAAAATTATGATGATTGAGAAAATTTTTTTTTTAAATGATGATGATTAAGAAAAGAACAAAAAAAGATTATGATGATTAAGAAAAGAATAAAAAAAGATGATGTTGATTAAGAAAAATATTAAAAATAAGATTATGATGATTAAGAAAAAGAATAAAAAAAGATTATGATGATTAAGAAAAGAATATAAAAAAGATGATGATGATTAAGAAAAGAACGGAAAAAGATTATGATGATTAAGAAAAAAATTAAAAAAAGATTATGATGATTAAGAAAAGAATGAAAAAAGATGATGATGATTATGAAAAGAATAAAAAAAGATTATGATGATTAAGAAAAAGAATAAAAAAAGATTATGATGATTAAGAAAAGAAAATAAAAAAAAGAATATGATGATTAAGAAATAAATAAAAAAAAGATTACGATGATTAAGAAAAAGAATAAAAAAAGATTATGATGATTAAAAAAAGAATAAAAAAAGATGATGATGATTATGAAAAAGAATAAAAAATGATTATGATGATTAAGAAAAAGAATAAAAAAAGATGATGATGATTAAGAAAAGAATAAAAAAGATGATGAGGATTGATGAGAAGAATAAAAAAAAAGATTATGATGATTAAGAAAAAGTGTAAAAAAAGATTATGATGATTAAGAAAAAAGATAAATAAAGATTATGATGATTAAGAAAAAGAATAAAAAAAAGATGATGATGATTGAGAAATTAATAAAAAAAAGATTATGATGATTAAGAAAAGAATAAAATAAAGATGATGATGATTAAGAAAAGAATAATAAAAGATGATGATGATTGAGAAAAAAATAAAAAAAGATTATGATGATTAAGAAAAGATTAAAAAAAGATGATGATGATTAAGAAAAAGAATAAAAAAAGATTATGATGATTAAGAAAAGAATAAAAAAAGATGATGAGGATTAAAGAAAAAAATAAAAAAAAGATTATGGTGATTAAGAAAAAGAGTAAAAAAAGATAATGATGATTAAGTAAAAGGATAAATAAAGATTATGATGATAAAGAAAAAGAATAAAAAAAAAGATGATAATGATTAAGAAAAAGAATAAAAAAAGATTATGATGATTAAGAAAAGAATTTAAAAAAAGATGTTGATGATTAAGAAAAGAATAAAAAAAGATGATGATGATTAAGAAAAGGATAAAAAAAGATTATGATGATTAAGAAAAGAATATAAAAATGATTTTGATGATTAAGAAAAAGAATAAAAAAAGATTATGATGATTAAGAAAAAGAATTAAAAAAAATGATGATGATTAAGAAAAGAATAAAAAAAAGTTGATGATGATTAAGAAAATTAATAAAAAAAAGATTATGATGATTAAGAAAATTTTTTTTTTAAATGATGATGATTAAGAAAAGAACAAAAAAAGATTATGATGATTAAGAAAAGAATAAAAAAAGATGATGTTGATTAAGAAAAATATTAAAAATAAGATTATGATGATTAAGAAAAAGAATAAAAAAAGATTATGATGATTAAAAAAAGAATAGAAAAAAGATGATGATGATTAAGAAAAGAACGAAAAAAGATTATGATGATTAAGAAAAAAATTAAAAAAAGATTATGATGATTAAGAAAAGAATAAAAAAAGATGATGATGATTATGAAAAAGAATAAAAAAAAGATTATGATGATTAAGAAAAGAATAAAAAAAGATTATGATGATTAAGAAAAAGAATAAAAAAAGATTATGATGATTAAGAAAAGAAAATAAAAAAAAAGAATATGATGATTAAGAAAAAAATTAAAAAAAGATTACGATGATTAAGAAAAAGAATAAAAAAAGATTATGATGATTGAAAAAAGAATAAAAAAGATGATGATGATTATGAAAAAGAATAAAAAAAGATTATGATGATTAAGAAAAAGAATAAAAAAAGATGATGATGATCAAGAAAAGAATAAAAAAGATGATGAGGATTGATGAGAAGAATAAAAAAAAAGATTATGATGATTAAGAAAAGAATAAAAAAAGATTATGATGATTAAGAAAAAGAATAAAAAAAGATTATGATGATTAAGAAAAGAAAATAAAAAAAAGAATATGATGATTAAGAAAAAAATAAAAAGAAGATTACGATGATTAAGAAAAAGAATAAAAAAAGATTATGATGATTAAAAAAAGAATAAAAAAGATGATGATGATTATGAAAAAGAATAAAAAAAGATTATGATGATTAAGAAAAAGAATAAAAAAAGATGATGATGATTAAGAAAAGAATAAAAAAGATGATGAGGATTGATGAGAAGAATAAAAAAAAGATTATGATGATTAAGAAAAAGTGTAAAAAAAGATTATGATGATTAAGAAAAAAGATAAATAAAGATTATGATGATTAAGAAAAAGAATAAAAAAAAGATGATGATGATTGAGAAATTAATAAAAAAAAGATTATGATGATTAAGAAAAGAATAAAATAAAGATGATGATGATTAAGAAATGAACAAAAAAAAGAGTATGATGATTAAGAAAAGAATAAAATAAAGATGATGATGATTAAGAAAAGAATAAAAAAAGATGATGATGATTGAGGAAAAAATAAAAAAAGATTATGATGATCAAAAAAAGAATAAAAAAAGATTATGATGATTAAGAAAAAGATTAAAAAAAGATTATGATGATTAAGAAAAGAATAAAAAAAGATGATGAGGATTAAAGAAAAAAATAAAAAAAAGATTATGATGATTAAGAAAAAGAGTAAAAAAAGATTATGATGATTAAGAAAAAGGATAAATAAAGATTATGATGATAAAGAAAAAGAATAAAAAAAGATGATGATGATTAAGAAAAAGAATAAAAAAAAGATTATGATGATTAAGTAAAGAATTTAAAAAAAGATGTTGATGATTAAGAAAAGAATAAAAAAAGATTATGATGATTAAGAAAAGAATAAGAAAATGATTTTGATGATTAAGAAAAAGAATAAAAAAAGATTATGATGATTAAGAAAAAGAATAAAAAAAGATGATGATGATTAAGAAAAGAATAAAAAAAAATGATGATGATTAAGAAAAAGAATAAAAAAAAGATTATGATGATTAAGAAAATTTTTTTTTTCAAATGATGATGATTGAGAAAAGAAATAAAAAAGACTATGATGATTAAGAAAAAGAATAAAAAAAAGATGATGATGATTAAGAAAAGAATAAAAAAAAAAAGATGATGATTAGGAAAAGAACAAAAAAAGATTATGATGATTAAGAAAAAAATAAAAAAAAGATTATGATGATTAAGAAAAAGAATAAAAAAAGATTATGATGATTAAGAAAAGAATAAAAAAGATGATGAGGATTGAAGAAAAGAATTGAAAAAAAGGTTATGATGATTAAGAAAAAGTGTAAAAAAAAGATTATGATGATTAAGAAAAGAATAAAAAAAGATTATGATGATTAAGAAAAAGAATAAAAAAAGATTATGATGATTAAGAAAAGAAAATAAAAAAAAGAATATGATGATTAAGAAAAAAATAAAAAGAAGATTACGATGATTAAGAAAAAGAATAAAAAAAGATTATGATGATTAAAAAAAGAATAAAAAAGATGATGATGATTATGAAAAAGAATAAAAAAAGATTATGATGATTAAGAAAAAGAATAAAAAAAGATGATGATGATTAAGAAAAGAATAAAAAAGATGATGAGGATTGATGAGAAGAATAAAAAAAAGATTATGATGATTAAGAAAAAGTGTAACAAAAGATTATGATGATTAAGAAAAAAGATAAATAAAGATTATGATGATTAAGAAAAAGAATAAAAAAAAGATGATGATGATTGAGAAATTAATAAAAAAAAGATTATGATGATTAAGAAAAGAATAAAATAAAGATGATGATGATTAAGAAATGAACAAAAAAAAGAGTATGATGATTAAGAAAAGAATAAAATGAAGATGATGATGATTAAGAAAAGAATAAAAAAAGATGATGATGATTGAGGAAAAAATAAAAAAAGATTATGATGATCAAAAAAAGAATAAAAAAAGATTATGATGATTAAGAAAAAGATTAAAAAAAGATTATGATGATTAAGAAAAGAATAAAAAAAGATGATGAGGATTAAAGAAAAAAATAAAAAAATGATTATGATGATTAAGAAAAAGAGTAAAAAAAGATTATGATGATTAAGAAAAAGGATAAATAAAGATTATGATGATAAAGAAAAAGAATAAAAAAAGATGATGATGATTAAGAAAAAGAATAAAAAAAAGATTATGATGATTAAGTAAAGAATTTAAAAAAAGATGTTGATGATTAAGAAAAGAATAAAAAAAGATTATGATGATTAAGAAAAGAATAAGAAAATGATTTTGATGATTAAGAAAAAGAATAAAAAAAGATTATGATGATTAAGAAAAAGAATAAAAAAAGATGATGATGATTAAGAAAAGAATAAAAAAAATGATGATGATTAAGAAAAAGAATAAAAAAAAGATTATGATGATTAAGAAAATTTTTTTTTTCAAATGATGATGATTGAGAAAAGAAATAAAAAAGATTATGATGATTAAGAAAAAGAATAAAAAAAAGATGATGATGATTAAGAAAAGAATAAAAAAAAATGATGATGATTAAGAAAAGAACAAAAAAAGATTATGATGATTAAGAAAAAAATAAAAAAAAGATTATGATGATTAAGAAAAAGAATAAAAAAAGATTATGATGATTAAGAAAAGAATAAAAAAGATGATGAGGATTGAAGAAAAGAATTGAAAAAAAGATTATGATGATTAAGAAAAAGTGTAAAAAAAAGATTATGATGATTAAGAAAAAGGATAAATAAAGATTATGATGATTAAGAAAAAGAATAAAAAAAAGATGATGATGATTAAGAAATGAATAAAAAAAAGATTATGATGATTAAGAAAAGAATAAAATAAAGATGATGATGATTAAGAAAAGAATAAAAAAAGATGATGAGGATTGAGAAAATAATAAAAAAAGATTATGATGATCAAAAAAAGAATAAAAAAACATGATGATGATTAAGAAAAAGAATAAAAAAAGATTATGATGATTAAGAGAAGAATAAAAAAAGATGATGAGGATTAAATAAAAAAATAAAAAAAAGATTATGATGATTAAGAAAAAGAGTAAAAAAAGATTATGATGATTAAGAAAAACGATAAATAAAGATTATGATGATAAAGAAAAAGAATAAAAAAAAGATGATGATGATTAAGAAAAAGAATAAAAAAAAGATTATGATGATTAAGAAAAGAATTTAAAAAAAGATGTTGATGATTAAGAAAATAATAAAAAAAGATGATGATGATTAAGAAAAGGATAAAAAAAGATTATGATGATTAAGAAAAGAATATAAAAATGATTTTGATGATTAAGAAAAAGAATAAAAAAAAGATTATGATGATTAAGAAAAAGAATAAAAAAAGATGATGATGATTAAGAAAAGAATAAAAAAAAGATGATGATGATTAAGAAAAAGAAAAAAAAAAGATTATGATGATTAAGAAATTTTTTTTTTTAAATGATGATGATTAAGAAAAGAACAAAAAAAGATTATGATGATTAAGAAAAGAATAAAAAAAGATGATGTTGATTAAGAAAAATATTAAAAATAAGATTATGATGATTAAGAAAAAGAATAAAAAAAGATTATGATGATTAAGAAAAGAATAGAAAAAAGATGATGATGATTAAGAAAAGAACGAAAAAAGATTATGATGATTAAGAAAAAAATTAAAAAAAGATTATGATGATTAAGAAAAGAATAAAAAAAGATGATGATGATTATGAAAAAGAATAAAAAAAAGATTATGATGATTAAGAAAAGAATAAAAAAAGATTATGATGATTAAGAAAAGAATAAAAAAAGCTGATGTTGATTAAGAAAAATATTAAAAATAAGATTATGATGATTAAGAAAAAGAATAAAAAAAGATGATGAGGATTATGAAAAAGAATAAAAAAAAGATTATGATGATTAAGATATTTTTTTTTTTAAATGATGATGATTAAGAAAAGAACAAAAAAAGATTATGATGATTAAGAAAAGAATAAAAAAAGATGATGTTGATTAAGAAAAATATTAAAAATAAGATTATGATGATTAAGAAAAAGAATAAAAAAAGATTATGATGATTAAGAAAAGAATAGAAAAAAGATGATGATGATTAAGAAAAGAACGAAAAAAGATTATGATGATTAAGAAAAAGAGTAAAAAAAGATGATGATGATTAAGAAAAGAATAAAAAAAAGATGATGATGATTAAGAAAAAGAAAAAAAAAAAATTATGATGATTGAGAAAATTTTTTTTTTAAATGATGATGATTAAGAAAAGAACAAAAAAAGTTTATGATGATTAAGAAAAGAATAAAAAAAGATGATGTTGATTAAGAAAAATATTAAAAATAAGATTATGATGATTAAGAAAAAGAATAAAAAAAGATTATGATGAGTAAGAAAAGAATATAAAAAAGATGATGATGATTAAGAAAAGAACGGAAAAAGATTATGATGATTAAGAAAAAAATTAAAAAAAAGATTATGATGATTAAGAAAAGAACAAAAAAAGATTATGATGATTAAGAAAAAAATAAAAAAAAGATTATGATGATTAAGAAAAAGAATAAAAAAAGATTATGATGATTAAGAAAAGAATAAAAAAGATGATGAGGATTGAAGAAAAGAATTGAAAAAAAGATTATGATGATTAAGAAAAAGTGTAAAAAAAGATTATGATGATTAAGAAAAAAGATAAATAAAGATTATGATGATTAAGAAAAAGAATAAAAAAAAGATGATGATGATTGAGAAATTAATAAAAAAAAGATTATGATGATTAAGAAAAGAATAAAATAAAGATGATGATGATTAAGAAAAGAATAAAAAAAGATGATGATGATTGAGAAAAAAATAAAAAAAGATTATGATGATTAAGAAAAGATTAAAAAAAGATGATGATGATTAAGAAAAAGAATGAAAAAAGATTATGATGATTAAGAAAAGAATAAAAAAAGATGATGAGGATTAAAGAAAAAAATGAAAAAAAGATTATGGTGATTAAGAAAAAGAGTAAAAAAAGATAATGATGATTAAGAAAAAGGATAAATAAAGATTATGATGATAAAGAAAAACAATAAAAAAAAGATGATAACGATTAAGAAAAAGAATAAAAAAAAGATTATGATGATTAAGAAAAGAATTTAAAAAAAGATGTTGATGATTAAGAAAAGAATAAAAAAAGATGATGATGATTAAGAAAAGGATAAAAAAAGATTATGATGATTAAGAAAAGAATATAAAAATGATTTTGATGATTAAGAAAAAGAATAAAAAAAGATTATGATGATTAAGAAAAAGAATAAAAAAAAATGATGATGATTAAGAAAAGAATAAAAAAAAGATGATGATGATTAAGAAAAAGAATAAAAAAAAAAGATTATGATGATTAAGAAAATTTTTTTTTTAAATGATGATGATAAAGAAAAAAACAAAAAAAGATTATGATGATTAAGAAAAGAATAAAAAAAGATGATGTTGATTAAGAAAAATATTAAAAATAAGATTATGACGATTAAGAAAAAGAATAAAAAAAGATTATGATGATTAAGAAAAGAATAGAAAAAAGATTATGATGATTAAGAAAAGAACGAAAAAAGATTATGATGATTAAGAAAAAAAATTAAAAAAAAGATTATGATGATTAAGAAAAGAATAAAAAAAGATGATGATGATTATGAAAAAGAATAAAAAAAAGATTATGATGATTAAGAAAAGAATAAAAAAAGATTATGATGATTAAGAAAAAGAATAAAAAAAGATTAAGATGATTAAGAAAAAGAATAAAAAAAGATTATGATGATTAAAAAAGAATAAAAAAGATGAGGATGATTAAGAAAAGAACAAAAAAAGATTATGATGATTAAAAAAAGAATAAAAAAAGATGATGATGATTAAGAAAAATATTAAAAATAAGATTATGATGATTAAGAAAAAGAATAAAAAAAAGATAATGATGATTGAGAAATTTTTTTTTTTAAATGATGATGATTGAGAAAAGAACAAAAAAAGATTATGATGATTAAGAAAAGAATAAAAAAAGATGATGTTGATTAAGAAAAATATTAAAAATAAGATTATGATGATTAAGAAAAAGAATAAAAAAAGATTATGATGAGTAAGAAAAGAATATAAAAAAGATGATGATGATTAAGAAAAGAACGGAAAAAGATTATGATGATTAAGAAAAAAATTAAAAAAAAGATTATGATGATTAAGAAAAGAACAAAAAAAGATTATGATGATTAAGAAAAAAATAAAAAAAAGATTATGATGATTAAGAAAAAGAATAAAAAAAGATTATGATGATTAAGAAAAGAATAAAAAAGATGATGAGGATTGAAGAAAAGAATTGAAAAAAAGATTATGATGATTAAGAAAAAGTGTAAAAAAAGATTATGATGATTAAGAAAAAAGATAAATAAAGATTATGATGATTAAGAAAAAGAATAAAAAAAAGATGATGATGATTGAGAAATTAATAAAAAAAAGATTATGATGATTAAGAAAAGAATAAAATAAAGATGATGATGATTAAGAAAAGAATAAAAAAAGATGATGATGATTGAGAAAAAAATAAAAAAAGATTATGATGATTAAGAAAAGATTAAAAAAAGATGATGATGATTAAGAAAAAGAATGAAAAAAGATTATGATGATTAAGAAAAGAATAAAAAAAGATGATGAGGATTAAAGAAAAAAATGAAAAAAAGATTATGGTGATTAAGAAAAAGAGTAAAAAAAGATAATGATGATTAAGAAAAAGGATAAATAAAGATTATGATGATAAAGAAAAACAATAAAAAAAAGATGATAACGATTAAGAAAAAGAATAAAAAAAAGATTATGATGATTAAGAAAAGAATTTAAAAAAAGATGTTGATGATTAAGAAAAGAATAAAAAAAGATGATGATGATTAAGAAAAGGATAAAAAAAGATTATGATGATTAAGAAAAGAATATAAAAATGATTTTGATGATTAAGAAAAAGAATAAAAAAGATTATGATGATTAAGAAAAAGAATAAAAAAAAATGATGATGATTAAGAAAAGAATAAAAAAAAGATGATGATGATTAAGAAAAAGAATAAAAAAAAAAGATTATGATGATTAAGAAAATTTTTTTTTTAAATGATGATGATAAAGAAAAAAACAAAAAAAGATTATGATGATTAAGAAAAGAATAAAAAAAGATGATGTTGATTAAGAAAAATATTAAAAATAAGATTATGACGATTAAGAAAAAGAATAAAAAAAGATTATGATGATTAAGAAAAGAATAGAAAAAAGATTATGATGATTAAGAAAAGAACGAAAAAAGATTATGATGATTAAGAAAAAAAATTAAAAAAAAGATTATGATGATTAAGAAAAGAATAAAAAAAGATGATGATGATTATGAAAAAGAATAAAAAAAAGATTATGATGATTAAGAAAAGAATAAAAAAAGATTATGATGATTAAGAAAAAGAATAAAAAAAGATTAAGATGATTAAGAAAAAGAATAAAAAAAGATTATGATGATTAAAAAAGAATAAAAAAGATGAGGATGATTAAGAAAAGAACAAAAAAAGATTATGATGATTAAAAAAAGAATAAAAAAAGATGATGATGATTAAGAAAAATATTAAAAATAAGATTATGATGATTAAGAAAAAGAATAAAAAAAAGATAATGATGATTGAGAAATTTTTTTTTTTAAATGATGATGATTGAGAAAAGAACAAAAAAAGATTATGATGATTAAGAAAAGAATAAAAAAAGATGATGATGATTAAGAAAAATATTAAAAATAAGATTATGATGATTAAGAAAAAGAATAAAAAAAGATGATGATGATTAAGAAAAGAATAAAAAAAAGATGATGATGATTAAGAAAAGAACAATAAAGATTATGATGATTAAGAAAAAAATAAAAAAAAGATTATGATGATTAAGAAAAAGAATAAAAAAAGATTATGATGATTAAGAAAAGAATAAAAAAGATGATGATGATTAAGAAAAATATTAAAAATAAGATTATGATGATTAAGAAAAAGAATAAAAAAAAGATTATGATGATTAAGAAAAAAATAAAAAAAAGATGATGATGATTAAGAAAAGAACAAAAAAAAGATTATGATGATTAAGAAAAAAATAATAAAAAGATTATGATGATTAAGAAAAGAATAAAAAAGATGAGGAGGATTGAAGAAAAGAATATAAAAAAAAAGTATGATGATTAAGAAAAAGTGTAAAAAAAGATTATGATGATTAAGAAAAAGGATAAATAAAGATTATGATGATTAAGAAAAAGAATAAAAAAAAGATGATGATGATTAAGTAATGAATAAAAAAAAGATTATGATGATTAAGAAAAGAATAAAATAAAGATTATGATGATTAAGAAAAGAATAAAAAAAGATGATGATGATTGAGAAAAAAATAAAAAAAGATTATGATGATCAAAAAAAGAATAAAAAAAGATGATGATGATTAAGAAAAAGAATAAAAAAAGATTATGATGATTAAGAAAAGAATAAAAAAAGATGAGGAGGATTAAAGAAAAAAACAAAAAAAAAGATTATGATCATTAAGAAAAAGAGTAATAAAAGATTATGATGATTAAGAAAAATGATAAATAAAGATTATGATGATAAAGAAAAAGAATAAAAAAAAGATGTTGATGATTAAGAAAAGAATAAAAAAAGATGATGATGATTAAGAAAAGGATAAAAAAAGATTATGATGATTAAGAAATGAATAAAAAAATGATTTTGATGATTAAGAAAAAGAATAAAAAAAGATTATGATGATTAAGAAAAAGAATAAAAAAAGATGATGATGATTAAGAAAAGAATAAAAAAAAGATGATGATGATTAAGAAAAAGAATAAAAAAAAGATAATGATGATTAAGAAAAATTTTTTTTTAAATGATGATGATTAAGAAAAGAACAAAAAAAGATTATGATGATTAAGAAAAGAATAAAAAAAGATAATGTTGATTAAGAAAACTATTAAAAATAAGATTATGATGATTAAGAAAAAGAATAAAAAAAGATTATGATGATTGAGAAAAGAAGAAAAAAAGATGATGATGATTAAGAAAAGAACGAAAAAAGATTATGATGATTAAGAAAAAAATAAAAAAAAGATTATGATGATTAAGAAAAAGAATAAAAAAAGATTATGATGATTAAGAAAATAATAAAAAAAGATTATGATGATTATGAAAAAAAATTAAAAAAGATTATGATGATTAAGAAAATAATAAAAAAAGATTATGATGATTAAGAAAAAGAATTAAAAAAAATTATAATGATTAAGAACAGAATAATAAAAAAAGAGTATGATGATTATGAAAAAAAATTAAAAAAGATTATGATGATTAAGAAAATAATAAAAAAAGATTATGATGATTAAGAAAAAGAATAAAAAAAAATTATAATGATTAAGAAAAGAATAATAAAAAAAGAGTATGATGATTAAGAAAAAAATAAAAAAAAGATTATGATGATTAAGAAAAGAATAAAATAAAGATGATGATGATTAAGAAAAGAATAAAAAAAGACTATGATGATTAAGAAAAAAATAAAAAAAGATGATGATGATTAAGATAAGAATAAAAAAAGACTACGATGATTAAGAAAAGAATAAAAAAAGATGATGATGATTAAGAAAAAAATAAAAAAAGATTATGATGATTAAAAAAAGAATAAAAAAAGATGATGATGATTAAGAAAAAGAACAAAAAAGGATTATGATGATTAAAAAAAGAATGAAAAAAGATGATGAGGATTAAAGAAAAGAATAAAAAAAGATTATGATGATTAAGAAAAAGAGTAAAAAATGATTATGATGATTAAAAAAAAAGATAAATAAAGATTATGATGATTAAGAAAAAGAATAAAAAAAAGATGATGATGATTAAGAAAAGAATAAAAAAAAGATGATAATGATTAAGAAAAGGATAAAAAAAAAGATTATGATGATTAAAAAAAAGAATAAAAAAATATGATGATGATTAGGAAAAGAATAAAAAAAGATGATTATGATTAAGAAAACAACAAAAAAAAAATTATGATGATTAAGAAAAAGAGTAAAATAAGATTATGATGATTAAGAAAAAGGATAAATAAAGATTATGATGATTAAGAAAAAAAATAAAAAAAAGATGATGATGATTAAGAAAAGAATAAAAAAAAGATTATGATGATTAAGAAAAGATTTAAAAAAAAAGATGATGATGATTAAGAAAAGAATAAAAAAAGATGATAATGATTGAGAAAAGGATAAAAAAAGATTATGATGATTAAGAAAAGAATAAAAAAAGATGATGATGATTAAGAAAAAGATTCAAAAAAAGATTATGATGATTAAAAAAAAGAATAAAAAAAAGATTATGATGATTAAGAAAAAGAATAAAAAAAAGATTATGATGATTAAGAAAAAGAATAAAAAAAAGATGATGATGATTAAGAAAAAGAATAAAAAAATGATTTTGATGATTAAGAAAAAGAATAAAAAAAGATTATGATGATTAAGAAGAAGAATAAAAAAAGATGATGATGATTAAGAAAAAGAATAAAAAAAAGATTATGATGATTAAGAAATTTTTTTTTTTTTAATGATGATGATTAAGAAAACAACAAAAAAAGATTATGATGATTAAGAAAAGAATAAAAAAAGATGCTGATGATTAAGAAAAATATTAAAAATAAGATTATGATGATTAAGAAAAAGAATAAAAGAAAGATTATGATGATTAAAAAAAAAATTAAAAAAAGAATATGATGATTAAGAAAATAATAAAAAAAGATGATGATGATTGAGAAAAAAATAAAAAAAGATTTTGATGATTAAAAAAAGAATAAAAAATGATGATGATGATTAAGAAAAAGAATAAAAAAAGATTATGATGATTAAGAAAAGAATAAAAAAAGATGATGAGGATTAAAGAAAAAAATAAAAAAAAGATTATGATGATTAAGAAAAAGAGTAAAAAAAGATTATGATGATTAAGAAAAAGGATGAATAAAGATTATGATGATAAAGAAAAAGAATAAAAAAAAGATGATAATGATTAAGAAAAAGAATTAAAAAAAGATTATGATGATTAAGAAAAGAATTTAAAAAAAGATGTTGATGATTAAGAAAAGAATAAAAAAAGATGATGATGATTAAGAAAAGGATAAAAAAAGATTATGATGATTAAGAAAAGAATAAAAAAATGATTTTGATGATTAAGAAAAAGAATAAAAAAAGATTATGATGAATAAGAAAAAGAATAAAAAAAGATTATGATGATTAAGAAAAGAATAAAAAAAAGATGATGATGATTAAGAAAAAGAATAAAAAAAAGATTATGATGATTAAGAAAATTTTTTTTTTTAAATGATGATGATTAAGAAAAGAACAAAAAAAGATTATGATGATTAAAAAAAGAATAAAAAAAGATGATGATGATTAAAAAAAATATTAAAAATAAGATTATGATGATTAAGAAAAAGAATAAAAAAAAGATTATGATGATTAAGAAATTTTTTTTTAAATGATGATGATTGAGAAAAGAACAAAAAAAGATTATGATGATTAAGAAAAGAATAAAAAAAGATGATGATGATTAAAAAAAATATTAAAAATAAGATTATGATGATTAAGAAAAAGAATAAAAAAAGATGATGATGATTATGAAAAGAATAAAAAAAAGATGATGATGATTAAGAAAAGAACAAAAAAAGATTATGATGATTAAGAAAAAAATAAAAAAAAGATTATGATGATTAAGAAAAAGAATAAAAAAAGATTATGATGATTAAGAAAAGAATAAAAAAGATGATGAGGATTGAAGAAAAGAATATAAAAAAAAATTATGATGATTAAGAAAAAGTGTAAAAAAAGATTATGATGATTAAGAAAAAGGATAAATAGAGATTATGATGATTAAGAAAAAGAATTAAAAAAAGATGATGATGATGATTAAGAAATGAATAAAAAAAAGATTATGATGATTAAGAAAAGAATAAAATAAAGATGATGATGATTAAGAAAAGAATAAATAAAGACTATGATGATTAAGAAAAAAATAGAAAAAGATGATGATGATTAAGAAAAGAATAAAAAAAGACTTGCTGATTAAGAAAAGAATAAAAAAAGATGATGATGATTAAGAAAAAAATAAAAAAAGATTATGATGATTAAAAAAAGAATAAAAAAAGATGATGATGATTAAGAAAAAGAACAAAAAAGGATTATGATGATTAAGAAAAGAATGAAAAAAGATGATGAGGATTAAAGAAATGAATAAGAAAAAGATTATAATGATTAAGAAAAAGAGTAAAAAAAGATTATGATGATTAAAAAAAAAGATAAATAAAGATTATGATGATTAAGAAAAAGAATAAAAAAAAGATGATGATGATTAAGAAAAGAATAAAAAAAAGATTATGATGATTAAGAAAAGAATTTAAAAAAAGATGATGATGATTAAGAAAAGAATAAAAAAAGATGATAATGATTAAGAAAAGGATAAAAAAAAGAATATGATGATTAAAAAAAAGAATAAAAAAATATGATGATGATTAGGAAAAGAATAAAAAAAAGATGATTATGATTAAGAAAACAACAAAAAAAGATTATGATGATTAAGAAAAAGAGTAAAATAAGATTATGATGATTAGGAAAAAGGATAAATAAAGATTATGATGATTAAGAAAAAAAATAAAAAAAAGATGATGATGATTAAGAAAAGAATAAAAAAAAAGATTATGATGATTAAGAAAAGAATAAAAAAAAAGATGATGATGATTAAGAAAAGAATAAAAAAAGATGATAATGATTGAGAAAAGGATAAAAAAAGATTATGATGATTAATAAAAGAATAAAAAAAGCTGATGATGATTAAGAAAAAGATTCAAAAAAAGATTATGATGATTTAAAAAAAGAATAAAAAAAAGATTATGATGATTAAGAAAAAGAATAAAAAAAAGATTATGATGATTAAGAAAAAGAATAAAAAAAAGATGATGATGATTAAGAAAAAGAATAAAAAAATGATTTTGATGATTAAGAAAAAGAATAAAAAAAGATTATGATGATTAAGAAGAAGAATAAAAAAAGATGATGATGATTAAGAAAAAGAATAAAAGAAAGATTATGATGATTAAGAATTTTTTTTTTTTTAAATGATGATGATTAAGAAAACAACAAAAAAAGATTATGATGATTAAGAAAAGAATAAAAAAAGATGCTGATGATTAAGAAAAATATTAAAAATAAGATTATGATGATTAAGAAAAAGAATAAAAGAAAGATTATGATGATTTAAAAAAAATTAAAAAAAGAATATGATGATTAAGAAAAGAATAAAAAAAGATGATGATGATTGAGAAAAAAATAAAAAAAGATTTTGATGATTAAAAAAAGAATAAAAAATGATGATGATGATTAAGAAAAAGAATAAAAAAAGATTATGATTATTAAGAAAAGAATAAAATAAAGATGATGATGATTAAAAAAAGAATAAAAAAAGACTATGATGATTAAGAAAAGAATAAAAAAAGATGATGATGATTGAGAAAAAAATAAAAAAAGATTATGATGATTAAAAAAAGAATAAAAAATGATGATGATGATTAAGAAAAAGAATAAAAAAAGATTATGATGATTAAGAAAAGAATAAAAAAAGATGATGAGGATTAAGGAAAAAAATAAAAAAAAGATTATGATGATTAAGAAAAAGAGTAAAAAAAGATTATGATGATTAAGAAAAAGGATGAATAAAGATTATGATGATAAAGAAAAAGAATAAAAAAAAAATGATAAGGATTAAGAAAAAGAATTAAAAAAAGATTATGATGATTAAGAAAAGAATTTAAAAAAAGATGTTGATGATTAAGAAAAGAATAAAAAAAAATGATGATGATTAAGAAAAGGATAAAAAAAGATTATGATGATTAAGAAAAGAATAAAAAAATGATTTTGATGATTAAGAAAAAGAATAAAAAAAGATTATGATGATTAAGAAAAAGAATAAAAAAAGATTATGATGATTAAGAAAAGAATAAAAAAAGATGATGATGATTAAGAAAAAGAATAAAAAAAAGATTATGATGATTAAGAAAATTTTTTTTTTAAATGATGATGATTAAGAAAAGAACAAAAAAAGATTATGATGATTAAAAAAAGAATAAAAAAAGATGATGATGACTAAGAAAAATATTAAAAATAAGATTATGATGATTAAGAAAAAGAATAAAAAAAAGATGATTATGATTAAGAAAACAACAAAAAAAGATTATGATGATTAAGAAAAAGAGTAAAATAAGATTATGATGATTAAGAAAAAGGATAAATAAAGATTATGATGATTAAGAAAAAAAATAAAAAAAAGATGATGATGATTAAGAAACGAATAAAAAAAAAGATTATGATGATTAAGAAAAGAATAAAAAAAAAGATGATGATGATTAAGAAAAGAATAAAAAAAGATGATAATGATTGAGAAAAGGATAAAAAAAGATTATGATGATTAATAAAAGAATAAAAAAAGCTGATGATGATTAAGAAAAAGATTCAAAAAAAGATTATGATGATTAAAAAAAAGAATAAAAAAAAGATTATGATGATTAAGAAAAAGAATAAAAAAAAGATTATGATGATTAAGAAAAAGAATAAAAAAAAGATGATGATGATTAAGAAAAAGAATAAAAAAATGATTTTGATGATTAAGAAAAAGAATAAAAAAGATTATGATGATTAAGAAGAAGAATAAAAAAAGATGATGATGATTAAGAAAAAGAATAAAAAAAAGATTATGATGATTAAGAAATTTTTTTTTTTTATGATGATGATTAAGAAAACAACAAAAAAAGATTATGATGATTAAGAAAAGAATAAAAAAAGATGATGATGATTAAGAAAAAGAATAAAAAAAAGATTATGATGATTAAGAAATTTTTTTTTTTTATGATGATGATTAAGAAAACAACAAAAAAAGATTATGATGATTAAGAAAAGAATAAAAGAAAGATTATGATGATTAAAAAAAAATTAAAAAAAGAATATGATGATTAAGAAAAGAATAAAAAAAGATGATGATGATTGAGAAAAAAATAAAAAAAGATTTTGATGATTAAAAAAAGAATAAAAAATGATGATGATGATTAAGAAAAAGAATAAAAAAAGATTATGATTATTAAGAAAAGAATAAAATAAAGATGATGATGATTAAAAAAAGAATAAAAAAAGACTATGATGATTAAGAAAAGAATAAAAAAAGATGATGATGATTGAGAAAAAAATAAAAAAAGATTATGATGATTAAAAAAAGAATAAAAAATGATGATGATGATTAAGAAAAAGAATAAAAAAAGATTATGATGATTAAGAAAAGAATAAAAAAAGATGATGAGGATTAAAGAAAAAAGTAAAAAAAAGATTATGATGATTAAGAAAAAGAGTAAAAAAAGATTATGATGATTAAGAAAAAGGATGAATAAAGATTATGATGATAAAGAAAAAGAATAAAAAAAAGATGATAATGATTAAGAAAAAGAATTAAAAAAAGATTATGATGATTAAGAAAAGAATTTAAAAAAAGATGTTGATGATTAAGAAAAGAATAAAAAAAGATGATGATGATTAAGAAAAGGATAAAAAAAGATTTTGATGATTAAGAAAAGAATAAAAAAATGATTTTGATGATTAAGAAAAAGAATAAAAAAAGATTATGATGATTAAGAAAAAGAATAAAAAAAGATTATGATGATTAAGAAAAGAATAAAAAAAAGATGATGATGATTAAGAAAAAGAATAAAAAAAAGATTATGATGATTAAAAAAATTTTTTTTTTTAAATGATGATGATTAAGAAAAGAACAAAAAAAGATTATGATGATTAAAAAAAGAATAAAAAAAGATGATGATGATTAAAAAAAATATTAAAAATAAGATTATGATGATTAAGAAAAAGAATAAAAAAAAGATTATGATGATTAAGAAATTTTTTTTTAAATAATGATGATTGAGAAAAGAACAAAAAAAGATTATGATGATTGAGAAAAGAATAAAAAAAGATGATGATGATTAAGAAAAATAGTAAAAATAAGATTAAGATGATTAAGAAAAAGAATAAAAAAAAGATTATGCTGATTAAGAAAAAGAATAAAAAAAAGATGATGATGATTAAGAAAAAGAATAAAAAAATGATTTTGATGATTAAGAAAAAGAATAAAAAAAGATTATGATGATTAAGAAGAAGAATAAAAAAAGATTATGATGATTAAGAAAAAGAATAAAAAAAAGATTATGATGATTAAGAAATTTTTTTTTTTTAAATGATGATGATTAAGAAAACAACAAAAAAAGATTATGATGATTAAGAAAAGAATAAAAAAAGATGCTGATGATTAAGAAAAATATTAAAAATAAGATTATGATGATTAAGAAAAAGAATAAAAGAAAGATTATGATGATTTAAAAAAAATTAAAAAAAGAATATGATGATTAAGAAAAGAATAAAAAAAGATGATGATGATTGAGAAAAAAATAAAAAAAGATTTTGATGATTAAAAAAAGAATAAAAAATGATGATGATGATTAAGAAAAAGAATAAAAAAAGATTATGATTATTAAGAAAAGAATAAAATAAAGATGATGATGATTAAAAAAAGAATAAAAAAAGACTATGATGATTAAGAAAAGAATAAAAAAAGATGATGATGATTGAGAAAAAAATAAAAAAAGATTATGATGATTAAAAAAAGAATAAAAAATGATGATGATGATTAAGAAAAAGAATAAAAAAAGATTATGATGATTAAAAAAAGAATAAAAAAAGATGATGAGGATTAAGGAAAAAAATAAAAAAAAGATTATGATGATTAAGAAAAAGAGTAAAAAAAGATTATGATGATTAAGAAAAAGGATGAATAAAGATTATGATGATAAAGAAAAAGAATAAAAAAAAAATGATAAGGATTAAGAAAAAGAACTAAAAAAAGATTATGATGATTAAGAAAAGAATTTAAAAAAAGATGTTGATGATTAAGAAAAGAATAAAAAAAAATGATGATGATTAAGAAAAGGATAAAAAAAGATTATGATGATTAAGAAATTAATAAAAAAATGATTTTGATGATTAAGAAAAAGAATAAAAAAAGATTATGATGATTAAGAAAAAGAATAAAAAAAGATTATGATGATTAAGAAAAGAATAAAAAAAAGATGATGATGATTAAGAAAAAGAATAAAAAAAAGATTATGATGATTAAGAAAATTTTTTTTTTAAAATGATGATGATTGAGAAAAGAACAAAAAAAGATTATGATGATTAAAAAAAGAATAAAAAAAGATGATGATGATTAAGAAAAATATTAAAAATAAGATTATGATGATTAAGAAAAAGAATAAAAAAAAGATGATTATGATTAAGAAAACAACAAAAAAAGATTATGATGATTAAGAAAAAGAGTAAAATAAGATTATGATGATTAAGAAAAAGGATAAATAAAGATTATGATGATTAAGAAAAAAAATAAAAAAAAGATGATGATGATTAAGAAACGAATAAAAAAAAAGATTATGATGATTAAGAAAAGAATAAAAAAAAAGATGATGATGATTAAGAAAAGAATAAAAAAAGATGATAATGATTGAGAAAAGGATAAAAAAAGATTATGATGATTAATAAAAGAATAAAAAAAGCTGATGATGATTAAGAAAAAGATTCAAAAAAAGATTATGATGATTAAAAAAAAGAATAAAAAAAAGATTATGATGATTAAGAAAAAGAATAAAAAAAAGATTATGATGATTAAGAAAAAGAATAAAAAAAAGATGATGATGATTAAGAAAAAGAATAAAAAAATGATTTTGATGATTAAGAAAAAGAATAAAAAAAGATTATGATGATTAAGAAGAAGAATAAAAAAAGATGATGATGATTAAGATAAAGAATAAAAAAAAGATTATGATGATTAAGAAAGTTTTTTTTTTTAAATGATGATGATTAAGAAAACAACAAAAAAAGATTATGATGATTAAAAAAAGAATAAAAAAAGATGCTGATGATTAAGAAAAATATTAAAAATAAGATTATGATGATTAAGAAAAAAATAATTAAAAGATTATGATGATTAAGAAAAAGAATAAAAAAAGATTATGATGATTAAGAAAAGAATAAAAAAGATGATGAGGATTGAAGAAAAGAATATAAAAAAAAATTATGATGATTAAGAAAAAGTGTAAAAAAAGATTATGATGATTAAGAAAAAGAATAAATAAAGATTATGATGATTAAGAAAAAGAATTAAACAAAGATGATGATGATGATTAAGAAATGAATAAAAAAAAGATTATGATGATTAAGAAAAGAATAAAATAAAGATGATGATGATTAAGAAAAGAATAAAAAAAGACTATGATGATTAAGAAAAAAATAGAAAAAGATGATGATGATTAAGAAAAAAATTAAAAAAGATTATGATGATTAAAAAAAGAATAAAAAAAGATGATGATGATTAAGAAAAAGAACAAAAAAGGATTATGATGATTAAGAAAAGAATGAAAAAATATGATGAGGATTAAAGAAAAGAATAAAAAAAAGATTATGATGATTAAGAAAAAGAGTAAAAAAAGATTATGATGATTAAAAAGAAAGATAAATAAAGATTATGATGATTAAGAAAAAGAATAAAAAAAAGATGATGATGATTAAGAAAAGAATAAAAAAAAGATTATGATGATTAAGAAAAGAATTAAAAAAAAGATGATGATGATTAAGAAAAGAATAAAAAAAGATGATAATGATTAAGAAAAGGATAAAAAAAAGAATATGATGATTAAAAAAAAGAATAAAAAAATATGATGATGATTAGGAAAAGAATAAAAAAAAGATGATTATGATTAAAAAAACAACAAAAAAAGATTATGATGATTAAGAAAAAGAGTAAAATAAGATTATGATGATTAAGAAAAAGGATAAATAAAGATTATGATGATTAAGAAAAAAAATAAAAAAAAGATGATGATGATTAAGAAAAGAATAAAAAAAAAGATTATGATGAAAAAGAAAAGAATAAAAAAAAAGATGATGATGATTAAGAAAAGAATAAAAAAAGATGATAATGATTGAGAAAAGGATAAAAAAAGATTATGATGATTAAGAAAAGAATAAAAAAAGATGATGATGATTAAGAAAAAGATTCAAAAAAAGATTATGATGATTAAAAAAAAGAATAAAAAAAAGATTATGATGATTAAGAAAAAGAATAAAAAAAAGATTATGATGATTAAGAAGAAGAATAAAAAAAGATGATGATGATTAAGAAAAAGAATAAAAAAAAGATTATGATGATTAAGAAATTTTTTTTTTTAAATGATGATGATTAAGAAAACAACAAAAAAAGATTATGATGATTAAGAAAAGAATAAAAAAAGATGCTGATGATTAAGAAAAAAATTAAAAATAAGATTATGATGATTAAGAAAAAGAATAAAGGAAAGATTATGATGATTAAAAAAAAAATTAAAAAAAGATTATGATGATTAAGAAAAGAATAAAATAAAGATGATGATGATTAAAAAAAGAATAAAAAAAGACTATGATGATTAAGAAAAGAATAAAAAAAGATGATGATGATTAAGAAAAAAATAAAAAAAGATTATGATGATTAAAAAAAGAATAAAAAAAGATGATGATGATTAAGAAAAAGAATAAAAAAAGATTATGATGATTAAGAAAAGAAGAAAAAAAGATGATGAGGATTAAAGAAAAAAATAAAAAAAAGATTATGATGATTAAGAAAAAGAGTAAAAAAAGATTATGATGATTAAGAAAAAGGATAAATAAAGATTATGATGATAAAGAAAAAAAATAAAAAAAGATGATAATGATTAAGAAAAAGAATTAAAAAAAGATTATGATGATTAAGAAAAGAATTTAAAAAAAGATGTTGATGATTAAGAAAAGAATAAAAAAAGATGATGATGATTAAGAAAAGGATAAAAAAAGATTATGATGATTAAGAAAAGAATAAAAAAATGATTTTGATGATTAAGAAAAAGAATAAAAAAAAGATTATGATGATTAAGAAAAAGAATAAAAAAAGATTATGATGATTAAGAAAAGAATAAAAAAAAGATGATGATGATTAAGAAAAAAAATAAAAAAAAGATTATGATGATTAAGAAAATTTTTTTTTTTAAATGATGATGATTAAAAAAAGAACAAAAAAAGATTATGATGATTAAGAAAAAAATTAAAAAAAGATTATGATAATTAAGAAAAGAATAAAAAAAGATGATGATGATTATGAAAAAGAAAAAAAAAAAGATTATGATGATTAAGAAATTTTTTTTTTTAAATGATGATGATTAAGAAAAGAACAAAAAAAGATTATGATGATTAAGAAAAGAATAAAAAAAGATGATGATGATTAAGAAAAATATTAAAAATAAGATTATGATGATTAAGAAAAAGAATAAAAAAAGATGATGATGATTATGAAAAGAATAAAAAAAGATGATGATGATTAAGAAAAGAACAAAAAAAGATTATGATGATTAAGAAAAAAATAAAAAAAAGATTATGATGATTAAGAAAAAGAAAAAAAAAAGATTATGATGATTAAGAAAAGAATAAAAAAGATGATGAGGATTGAAGAAAAGAAGATAAAAAAAAATTATGATGATTAAGAAAAAGTTTAAAAAAAGATTATGATGATTAAGAAAAAGGATAAATAAAGATTATAATGATTAAGAAAAAGAATAAAAAAAAGATGATGATGATTAAAAAATGAATAAAAAAAAGATTATGATGATTAAGAAAAGAATAAAATAAAGATGATGATGATTAAAAAAAGAATAAAAAAAGATGATGATGATTGAGAAAAAAATAAAAAAAGATTATGATGATCAAAAAAAGAATAAAAAAAGATGATGATGATTAAGAAAAGAATAAAAAAAGATGATGAGGATTAAAGAAAAAAAGAAAAAAAAAGATTATGATGATTAAGAAAAAGAGTAAAAAAAGATTATGATGATTAAGAAAAATGATAAATAAAGATTATGATGATAAAGAAAAAGAATAAAAAAAGATGATGATGATTAAGAAAAGAATGAAAAAATATGATGAGGATTAAAGAAAAGAATAAAAAAATGATTTTGATGATTAAGAAAAAGAATAAAAAAAGATTATGATGATTAAGAAAAAGGATAAAAAAAGATGATGATGATTAAGAAAAGAATAAAAAAAGATGATGATGATTAAGAAAAAGAATAAAAATAAGATTATGATGATTAAGAAGTTTTTTTTTTTAAATGATGATGATTAAGAAAAGAACAAAAAAAGATTATGATGATTAAGAAAAGAATAAAAAAAGATAATTTTGATTAAGAAAAATATTGAAAATAAGATTATGATGATTAAGAAAAAGAATAAAAAAAAGATTATGATGATTAAGAAAAGAAGAGAAAAAAGATAATGATGATTATGAAAACAACTAAAAAAGATTATGATGATTAAGAAAAGATTAAAAAAAAGATTATGATGATTAAGAAAAAGAATAAAAAAAGATTATGATGATTAAGAAAAGAATAAAAAAAGATTATGATGATTAAGAAAAAAAATAAAAAAAGATTATGATGATTAAGAAAAGAATATAAAAACAAGAGTATGATGATTAAAAAAAAAATAAAAAAAAGATTATGATGATTAAGAAAAGAATAAAATAAAGATGATGATGATTAAGAAAAGAATAAAAAAAGACTATGATGATTAAGAAAAAAATAAAAAAAGATGATGATGATTAAGAAAAGAATAAAAAAAGATGATGATGATTAAGAAAAAGAACAAAAAAGAATTATGATGATTAAGAAAAGAATATAAAAACAAGAGTATGATGATTAAGAAAAAAATAAAAAAAAGATTATGATGATTAAGAAAAGAATAAAATAAAGATGATGATGATTAAGAAAAGAATAAAAAAAGACTATGATGATTAAGAAAAGAATAAAAAAAGATTATGATGATTAAGAAAAAAATAAAAAAAGATTAAGATGATTAAAAAAAGAATAAAAAAAGATGATGATGATTAAGAAAAAGAACAAAAAAGGATTATGATGATTAAGAAAAGAATGAAAAAATATGATGAGGATTAAAGAAAAGAATAAAAAAAAGATTATGATGATTAAGAAAAAGAGTAAAAAAAGATTATGATGATTAAAAAAAAAGATAAATAAAGATTATGATGATTAAGAAAAAGAATAAAAAAAAGATTATGATGATTAAGAAAAGAATTTAAAAAAAGATGATGATGATTAAGAAAATAATAAAAAAAGATGATAATGATTAAGAAAAGGATAAAAAAAAGATTATGATGATTAATAAAAAAATAAAAAAATATGATGATGATTAGGAAAAGAATAAAAAAAAGATGATTATGATTAAGAAAACAACAAAAAAAGATTATGATGATTAAGAAAAAGAGTAAAATAAGATTATGATGATTAAGAAAAAGGATAAATAAAGATTATGATGATTAAGAAAAAGAATAAAAAAAAGATGATGATGATTAAGAAAATAATAAAAAAAAGATTATGATGATTAAGAAAAGAATTTTAAAAAAAGATGATGATGATTAAGAAAAGAATAAAAAAAGATGATAATGATTGAGAAAAGGATAAAAAAAGATTATGATGATTAAGAAAAGAATAAAAAAAGATGATGATGATTAAGAAAAAGATTCAAAAAAAGATTATGATGATTAAAAAAAAGAATAACAAAAAGATTATGATGATTAAGAAAAAGAATAAAAAAAAGATTATGATGATTAAGAAAAAGAGTAAAAAAAGATTATGATGATTAAAAAAAAAGATAAATAAAGATTATGATGATTAAGAAAAAGAATAAAAAAAAGATGATGATGATTAAGAAAAGAATAAAAAAAAGATTATGATGATTAAGAAAAGAATTAAAAAAAAGATGATGATGATTAAAAAAATAATAAAAAAAGATGATAATGATTAAGAAAAGGATAAAAAAAAGATTATGATGATTAAAAAAAAAATAAAAAAATATGCTGATGATTAGGAAAAGAATAAAAAAAAGATGATTATGATTAAGAAAACAACAAAAAAAGATTATGATGATTAAGAAAAAGAGTAAAATAAGATTATGATGATTAAGAAAAAGGATAAATAAAGATTATGATGATTAAGAAAAAGAATAAAAAAAAGATGATGATTAAGAGAAGAATAAAAAAAAGATTATGATGATTAAGAAAAGAATTAAAAAAAAAGATGATGATGATTAAGAAAAGAATAAAAAAAGATGATAATGATTGAGAAAAGGATAAAAAAAGATTATGATGATTAAGAAAAGAATAAAAAAAGATTATGATGATTAAGAAAAAGATTCAAAAAAAGATTATGATGATTAAAAAAAAGAATAAAAAAAAGATTATGATGATTAAGAAAAAGAATAAAAAAAAGATTATGATGATTAAGAAAAAGAACAAAAAAGGATTATGATGATTAAGAAAAGAATGAAAAAATATGATGAGGATTAAAGAAAAGAATAAAAAAAAGATTATGATGATTAAGAAAAAGAGTAAAAAAAGATTATGATGATTAAAAAAAAAGATAAATAAAGATTATGATGATTAAGAAAAAGAATAAAAAAAGATGATGATGATTAAGAAAAGAATAAAAAAAAGATTATGATGATTAAGAAAAGAATTAAAAAAAGATTATGATGATTAAGAAAATAATAAAAAAAGATGATAATGATTAAGAAATGGATAAAAAAAAGATTATGATGATTAAAAAAAAAATAAAAAAATATGATGATGATTAGGAAAAGAATAAAAAAAAGATGATTATGATTAAGAAAACAACAAAAAAAGATTATGATGATTAAGAAAAAGAGTAAAATAAGATTATGATGATTAAGAAAAAGGATAAATAAAGATTATGATGATTAAGAAAAAGAATAAAAAAAAGATGATGATGATTAAGAGAAGAATAAAAAAAAGATTATGATGATTAAGAAAAGAATTAAAAAAAAAGATGATGATGATTAAGAAAAGAATAAAAAAAGATGATAATGATTGAGAAAAGGATAAAAAAAGATTATGATGATTAAGAAAAGAATAAAAAAAGATGATGATGATTAAGAAAAAGATTCAAAAAAAGATTATGATGATTAGAAAAAAGAATAAAAAAAAGATTATGATGATTAAGAAAAAGAATAAAAAAAAGTTTATGATGATTAAGAAAAAGAACAAAAAAGGATTATGATGATTAAGAAAATAATGAAAAAATATGATGAGGATTGAAGAAAAGAATAAAAAAAAGATTATGATGATTAAGAAAAAGAGTAAAAAAAGATTATGATGATTAAAAAAAAAGATAAATAAAGATTATGATGATTAAGAAAAAGAATAAAAAAAAGATGATGATGATTAAGAAAAGAATAAAAAAAAGATTATGATGATTAAGAAAAGAATTAAAAAAAAGATGATGATGATTAAGAAAATAATAAAAAAAGTAGATAATGATTAAGAAAAGGATAAAAAAAAGATTATGATGATTAAAAAAAAAATAAAAAAATATGATGATGATTAAGAAAAGAATAAAAAAAAGATGATTATGATTAAGAAAACAACAAAAAAAGATTATGATGATTAAGAAAAAAAGTAAAATAAGAATATGATGATTAAGAAAAAGGATAAATAAAGATTATGATGATTAAGAAAAAGAATAAAAAAAAGATGATGATGATTAAGAGAAGAATAAAAAAAAGATTATGATGATTAAGAAAAGAATTAAAAAAAAAGATGATGATGATTAAGAAAAGAATAAAAAAAGATGATAATGATTGAGAAAAGGATAAAAAAAGATTATGATGATTAAGAAAAGAATAAAAAAAGATGATGATGATTAAGAAAAAGATTCAAAAAAAGATTATGATGATTAAAAATAAGAATAAAAAAAAGCTTATGATGATTGAGAAAAAGAATAAAAAAAAGATTATGATGATTAAGAAAAAGAACAAAAAAGGATTATGATGATTAAGAAAAGAATGAAAAAATATGATGAGGATTAAAGAAAAGAATAAAAAAAAGATTATGATGATTAAGAAAAAGAGTAAAAAAAGATTATGATGATTAAAAAAAAAAGATAAATAAAGATTATGATGATTAAGAAAAAGAATAAAAAAAAGATGATGATGATTAAGAAAAGAATAAAAAAAAGATTATGATGATTAAGAAAATAATTTAAAAAAAGATGATTATGATTAAGAAAATAATAAAAAAAGATGATAATGATTAAGAAAAGGATAAAAAAAAGATTATGATGATTAAAAAAAAAATAAAAAAATATGATGATGATTAGGAAAAGAATAAAAAAAAGATGATTATGATTAAAAAAACAACAAAAAAAGATTATGATGATTAAGAAAAAGAGTAAAATAAGATTATGATGATTAAGAAAAAGGATAAATAAAGATTATGATGATTAAGAAGAAGAATAAAAAAAAGATGATGATGATTAAGAGAAGAATAAAAAAAAGATTATGATGATTAAGAAAAGAATTAAAAAAAAAGATGATGATGATTAAGAAAAGAATAAAAAAAGATGATAATGATTGAGAAAAGGATAAAAAAAGATTATGATGATTAAGAAAAGAATAAAAAAAGATGATGATGATTAAGAAAACAATAAAAAAAATATTATGATGATTAAGAAAAAAATAAAAAAAGATTATGTTGATTAAGAAAAGAATAAAATAAAGATGATGATGATTAAGAAAAAAATAAAAAAAGACTATGATGATTAAGAAAAGAATAAAAAAAGATTATGATGATTAAGAAAAAGGATAAATAAAGATTATGATGATTAAGAAAAAGAGTAAAAAAAGATGATGATGATTAAGAAAAGAATAAAAAAAAGATGATGATGATTAAGAAAAAGAATAAAAAAAAGATTATGATGATTAAGAAATTTTTTTTTTTTAAATGATGATGATTAAGAAAACAACAAAAAAAGATTATGATGATTAAGAAAAGATTAAAAAAAGATGCTGATGATTAAGAAAAATATTAAAAATAAGATTATGATGATTAAGAAAAAGAATAAAATAAAGATTATGATGATTAAAAAAAAAATAAAAAAAAGATTATGATGATTAAGAAAAGAATAAAATAAAGATGATGATGATTAAAAAAAGAATAAAAAAAGACTATGATGATTAAGAAAATAATAAAAAAAAGATGATGATGATTAAGAAAAAAATAAAAAAAGATTATGATGATTAAAAAAAGATTAAAAAAAGATGATGATGATTAAGAAAAAGAATAAAAAAAGATTATGATGATTGAGAAAGAGAATAAAAAAAGATGATGAGGATTAAAGAAAAGAATAAAAAAAAGATTATGATGATTAGGAAAAAGAGTAAAATAGATTATGATGATTAAGAAAAAGGATAAATAAAAATTATGATGATTAAGAAAAAGAATAAAAAAAAGGTGATGATGATTAAGAAAAAGAATTAAAAAAAAGATGATGATGATTAAGAAAAGAATAAAAAAAGATGATGATGATTAAGAAAAGGATAAAAAAAGATTATGATGATTAAGAAAAGAATAAAAAAAGATGATGATGATTAAGAAAAAGATTAAAAAAAAGATTATGATGATTAAAAATAAGAATAAAAAAAGATGATGATGATTAAGAAAATAATAAAAAAAAGATGATGATGATTACGAAAAGAACAAAAAAAGATGATGATTGAGAAAAAGAATAAAAAAAGATTATGATGATTAAGAAAACAATAAAAAAAAGATTATGATGATTAAGAAAAAAATAAAAAAAGATTATGATGATTAAGAAAAGAATAAAATAAAGATGATGATGATTAAGAAAAAAATAAAAAAAGACTATGATGATTAAGAAAAGAATAAAAAAAGATTATGATGATTAAGAAAAGAATAAAATAAAGATTATGATGATTAAGAAAAAGAATAAAAAAAAGATTATGATGATTAAGAAAAGAATAAAATAAAGATTATGATGATTAAGAAAAAAATAAAAAAAGATGATGATGATTAAGAAAAGAACAAAAAAAAGATTATGATGATTAAGAAAAAGAATAAAAAAAGATTATGATGATTAAGAAAAGAATAAAAAAAGATGATGATGATTAAGAAAAAGAATAAAAAAAGATTATGATGATTAAGAAAAAGAATAAAAAGTTCAAGTTTTCATTTCCATCTAAGAATCGATAACTATTATTATTTATTATTATTAATCTTATTCTTTTTCTATTTAGTTCTTCTTCCTCTTCTTTTTCTTCGTCTTCTTCTTCTTCTTCTTCTTCTTCTTTTTCTTCTTCTTCTTCTTCTTCTTCTTTTTCTTCTTCTTCTTCTTCTTCTTCTTCTTCTTCTTCTTCTTCTTCTTCTTCTTCTTCTTCTTCTTCTTCTTCTTCTTCTTCTTCTTCTTCTTCTTCTTCTTCTTCTTCTTCTTCTTCTTCTTCTTCTTCTTCTTCTTCTTCTTCTTCTTCTTCTTCTTCTTCTTCTTCTTCTTCTTCTTCTTCTTCTTCTTCTTCTTCTTCTTCTTCTTCTTCTTCTTCTTCTTCTTCTTCTTCTTCTTCTTTTTCTTCTTCTTCTTCTTTTTCTCCTTCTTCTTCTTCTTTCTTTTCCTTTTCTTCTTTTTCTTTTATATACAAACAAGGTTTCATCGCTCTTTAAAAAAAACTTCTTTCACTGCCATGAAACAAAAAGTGTTTGTTGATGAAGTTGACAATCGATGTGTTACGTAGCGTTGTAATGAACAGAAATTGTCGTTGGTTTACCATTCCACTTCGATTTTTCATACTTCAATCGAGAAAATGACGGAAGAGTTGGTAGTCTTTAAAATTTTTCAAAACAAGTAAAAACTCTACCTATTGCAAGTTAAACATTTTGAAACTCATAGTTGAAACTTGAAATTTTAAATAGCTAATAGAATAGTTTGAAAGAAATGAGGGGAAAACGGTCGTAGAAGCTAACCCGCGACCGGAAGTTCTTTATTAATTTGAATATTTGTTCGTTCAATAAATTTATCGCGCTAGGTACCTAACTTTTAAAAACAAGAAATCATTTAAAATGACTCGAACAATCATTTACAATGCACAGAGCAGGTGTGTGTTGTGCATCCATCACTTTCTAATTGACTGAGTGAATGGCATAGCGTGAGTTTAAAACGTCACAAACATGCGTAGATGTTGCGAGTACTTAAGCCAAGGAATGTTTAAAATAGATCAATAAATACTGATCAATGCAATAATAAAACATTTGTGTTTAGACTATAAAAGTTAATATAAATTGATTTCTAGTTTCATCTTTCTGAATAATGGTACCTTGATGACTTTATTCGGCCATGGCGTATGAGCATTCCGCTACAAACGTGATGAGTTTTTACGGAAAAGTGTCTGACTGAGATTTCCCAGTACTTTCAAAAACTTTAGTTAACTCTAAGAGTCTCAGGTTTTAAGATTAAAAGTTTTAATGGGTCGTATGTTTGTCGGACCAAGTAATTTTCGAAATTTTAAAGTTCAACTTCAAAAAATTAGCATGACTTTCAAAAAAGCAATCAATCTTTAAAAAACTTAATCAGCACTTCATAACTGATTTTATACTTATTTAACAAGTCCGAATGCAAATAATCAGCGCTATATAAATGTTTTTTGCTAAATAAAATTAAATTATAAGCTTTTTTTGGAGTATACTTAAAATTTACTGACTTAAATTGATGCAAAATGCTGGCACACTGTTCGAAAAAACAGAAAAACCCTAGAGTAGGAAGCCTACAACATACGGACAGTTGTCAAGAGAACAAACGTTACTTCAGACAAGCAACAATTTATTTTTAGAAAACCAATCAAGTAAATAAACCACTGCCTCCGCACACAAAAAAAATATTCTATCGCTTAACGCACAACTTGATTCGATATATATACTTTGTACCCCCCATACAAGCCTGGTCGTTTTACTCCTCTATTACAACCATTATATATATATATATATATATATATATATATATATATATATATATATATATATATATATATATATATATATATATATATATATATATATATATATATATATATATATATATATATATATATATATATATATATATATATATATATATATAAACGAGAATTTCCATTTTTTCATTTTAATATTCGAAAAAACTCATTTGAAATATTCTTTGTAAATTCCAAAGTATGAATTTAATTGGGGGATAAATTTTAATGAAGTTTCATCTGAAGAAATGTGTGTTAGGCTACGATTGTGGATAAAAACGACTCGAAAAAATCAGCTAATGAAAAAGGAAAAAAATGCAACCCCTTCACGTGTAAGAGAGACCTAATTAGATAAAATTAGATAAGAATAGGTTGAATTTGTATTTGATTATGAATTTTTCAGAGTTATGGAGTCAAGTGTTGAATGTGGCTTGTGAATGTTTGTTGATGATTGGAAGTATTGGGGTTAACACCAAGATAGAACTTTTTGAGCAGCGAAATGGCCTCTTCAGCCATCACCCCTGCAATGGTGGTCAGAGAAGCTCCAAGGTGAGGAATAGAACAAGTGGTTGTTGTGGATGTTGGTGTTGTTGTGTTGCACATTGTTGAGGTGAGTGTTGTTTTAGCACAGAAAGGGCCATTTGAAAGTTCTACATGCTTTTCTTGATTTTCACAGACACTGATGGTTTTACCATTAGAATCTCTGACAATATTATAGATAGAACCACAACCTCCAAACCGTTCATTTTTACATCCATACACCACCATACTGGCATTAACAATCTTTAGAGCTGATGCACACATGATGCAGGGCTCTACTGTTACATAGAACACTCCTCTATTGAAAACCATTTTGTAATCTTTTCCTTTCTTTTTGCAATCGTCCATAACTTCATCAATAACTTGCATTTCTGCATGCCTTGTTGCATTTTTTGTAGCATTCGTGGCATTCTTACCCTGTCCTAATACTGCACCTCCTTCCACAAATACACATCCAACTGGTACCTCGCCCTCTTCGAATGCTTTTTTGGCTAGTTTGAATGATTCCTTCATCCACCTTTGGATATCAAGGTTGGCCCTACCAGTATGCTTTGAAACTTCAGGATTTATATTTTTTAGTAGAGCTTCATATTCACAATGCATATTTGTGGCAGATTTCGGTGAATTATCTGTTTCGTGACTTTGAATTATATTCTTTAATTCATTATTTTTTTTATATATAATTAGTTTTCTGAAACTGAGTTAAGAATTAAAAAATATTAATAGTAGTCATTGGTATTATTGATTTTATTACCACTTTAGATCATTCATAATTTTAGCTTAAACAAGATAACGATCAAAACTAACGAGCCGGTTCAATGGCCAAATACTGAAAACTACTAGCTCAATATTAAATTGTCATTTTATTTTGTTTTATTTTTGTTCCAAATAATTTTTTTTTAATTGCAAGAATAGATACATTTTTTCAAAATCGGAGAATTATTACAATTGTTGCAAACTACTGATAATTAGACTTTATTTTAAAATAATTTGTTATTATTTCATGTCTTTGGTACACCGCAGTGGGCTCGCTTGATACATAAATAAATTTAGCGCTTGATAGTTAATTTCATTTTTTGAACAACAATTATAAGATATTTTAGATGGCTGAACTGGAGTCTTTCCAAGTTTTCAATTCCATAAATGAGGAACCGAAGGAGAATAATTTCTCATCGGTGAACGATATAACAGGAAGAAATCAAGATTTGATCAATTTACCGAATAACTTTGATCAAACGCAAGTTTCAAACACGAAAAATGACGGGGCTTCTAAAAACGCTTTGGAAGGAATAGAAACGAATGGAGAAGAATTGGAAAGAAAATTGGACGCCATTAAAACATCTCCATTTAACAATCAACCCAACGAACTCGCACTTGAAGCGAATCCGATGATAGGTGAACCGTCAGTGCCTTTGAAGGAGGAAACTTCTCAAAAGTCTGATACTTTTGTTGCAGATACGCAGTACAACAACGTTGATGGAACAATGCCAACCTTTAGAGCGACTCAAAATTCTATCAATCTTATCCAGCAGGGCAACAGTTTTATGCCAATGCAGAAGCTTACTTCAGAGCAAATGGCGCAAGTGATTGCCGTTGTTCAACAGAAGAAGATAGAACAACAAAATTTAGAAACTTCAGTCAACAACATTGACTCTGCAGGCCATAGACTTGCTTACAAAATAACCATTCCTAGAGAAAACAACAACCTTGCATCACTCAACACCAACATGGTGGGTGACAATTTGTATGCTGTCATGCACAATCATCCAGATTCTTTCCAGTTAGGCGGTATGCAAAAGAAGGTGAGCACAGGGGCAACAGATGTGCGTATGAGGATGGAGAAAGATCGAAAAAAGAAACATCGACCTCGAACAAGAAGTGGCCGCATCTCAAAACCACCAAAAACTGTGGTGAAGGATTATGTGCGTCTGCATCAGCTTGATTATGAAGAAGACTATGATGACTCTGATGGGGGTTACTCAGACTATAAGATGAGTTCTGGAGAAGAAGAAGAGGAAAAGTCTAAGTTTTCTTTCAAGGAAACTTCTGTTTTATCTTCATGTGAGCGTTTTGTTTATGTTCACTGCCTCCACTTCTGCTATTTCTCCCTCACATTTTTTTAGCTTAATCTTCAACTGCTTGTGCACATGCCATTTTTTCAGCATCTGGAAAGTCAAAAAGCTTCAAATGTGAGACATGCGATAAGTCTTACATTGGACAGGCAGGCCTCAACAGACACTACCGCCTCCAACCCACCCATGGAAAACCTGATGATGAAGGTTGTACGAATTGACAGTTACAAGCATGTGTGGTCATTGTTGTGTTGGATTTTTAAATATCACCTGTGAATATTACTGTAGTTTCATTTGCCCAATAGTCTCGGACCAGTTTGTTTAACTTTTATGAGCTATCAAATTTTAAATTGATTCAATGAATTCATATTTCTTTTGCAAAATTTATAATTAAATAAATGATTTCATGCAGGGGCCAATGAGATGGGAGAGTTGTACTACAGCAGTGACAGTCAGAGTGGCATTAGTCATTTTAAGGTTTTTTCTATGAAAATCATTATTATGCCATTGAACCTAAAAATCTTTTAGGCCACTTTGGTCTGGTGTCTGTTTCACTTGTAAAGTTTTAACCTGAGCATAGTCGGCAATTTAACTCTGAGGTTCAGTCTTTACATAGTAGTTTGTCTCCTACTGGGCTAAAAACAAAAGAAAATCTTAATTTCAAATTTTCTCATTTTGAATTAAATTTATTAATTTGGGAAGCCATCTTCAACATCAGTTTCAAGCTATTCATTAATTTTCATCACAAGACAATTTGTTAATACAAGGGGTACTTGCATTGTAAACACCACCTTCATAATGCAGGTTCAGACCACGTCAACTGGAGGGGCTTTGGAGAACAAGAAGAATGATGAGGGTTTGACTTTGTCAATGGAGGTTGATGGGGGTGAGCGGAGTGGTGATGGATCATCCGATATCATGGGCCGGAGGGGTCGCAGGGCAAGGGTAGCTGGCTCATTAGGGGGTGGCCTGTATGATGTGAAGAAAAAGCAGAAATTGATTGAGGCATGTTCATGTGCTGGTGGTGCATTTACCTCTTGTCTTTGGCGCATGGAATTGTTTGGAAGTTTGAAAAACTTTTGAGTGAGAGTTGCAAGCGTTAGCAACTGATTCAGTTTTAATCAGTTCTTTTATGATGAAGTCGATATAAAACATTTTTAAATGGTGATTTTTACAAAAGAAATATGCTATGGCCTCAAGGCATTCACCACTGCAGGCCATCAAGGGCTGTTCAGACGACGACATCTTGGACGTTTTCTTGCAGAAGTGTGCATCTTCAATCTCCATCTGGAAGCTGCTCATGGCTAAGACTACTAAGGTATCTTAGCCCCTCTCAACCTTCCTTCCCCCATCATTAAAGACCTCTGACCCATTACGTCTCATTTTCGGTGTTTTAAAAATTATATTCAATTATTTTGTTTTCTCAAACAAGAAAATATAGATTTTTCAACCTCTGCCATAAATCAATTATTTTTCATCTCATCTTCTATTCTCACTTTCTTCTTCCCCCCATTGCAAGGTTTATGACTCATCCATCGACTCACTCATCTCGGAGGTAAGCAATCTGAATGAGCAGTTGAGCACATACCTGAGTGACAAGTTGGTGCCCTTCAATGAAGATGACGACGACCTTGACACCAGTGGCCATGCCTACAAGAACGTCTTTGAGGTCCCTTCGTTCTCTATGACTTCAAAGCTTTCTTTGTTTGTTTTTGTTTCTGAAGTCAACGGGTTCTTTGCCTGATGTTGTTTTTTTGATTCAAATTTGTTATTTTGGCTCTTCAATGTCCCACAGATGGTGGATGAACGCATGGCTACCTGCTTGAACATTGAGCTGGGCAAGTACATAGTTCGAGTAGACGAGTACCTGGAGGGCAGTGTGCAGGCAGAAGAGCCGACCATTTACCAAACCTCCAACCACCCCCCATCTCCTAATGACTCTTACAGTCCCAGGGCCATTTCATTGCCTCTTCGAAAGAGGTTGAAGATGACGGCTGATAATGAGGATGAAGATGCCTTGAAACCGTACGTCATGAAAGATGATGGTTGTGAAGACAGGGATGTAGATGTGGAGCAACAACAACAGTCTGGTGGCGGTCTTGCCACCACTACTGCCACCAATCACAATTTGCCAGCCAGCAACAACCAAAACCTTCTCAATGCATTTTCTGATCTTATCAAACCAAACAAAGAGCAGCAACAACAACCGAATTCTCTCGTCAACATCAGCAACAATAATGAACAGAACGTTCACCAGCAAGAACAATTACAACAGCTACACCTTGAAAGACAACGTCAGCTGCAACTGCAACAACAACATCAGTCACAGCAACAACTAATTCAGAAGCAGCTTCAGCAACAACAGCTGCAGCATTTACTTTCCCAACAGCAACAGCAGCAGCAGCAGCAAGCCTCGGTTACATGCTACCAGCTACAAGAGCAGATACACGTGGACGAAAATTCTTTGTACGTTCGCATGGAAAACAACACAGTAGTTGTCAAAAACGCTGACAACTCTTACCAGATATATGGAGAACTCAACCACGAGCTTACCCTTGAGTTCCTTGAGTCACTTTTCACTAACCACACCAACAATTAGCTCGCAATGCCATGGTTGCTTGTGAATTAATTACTAAAATAATTTAACTATCAAAGTCGTGTCGAAGATCACTAAGTTATCATAGTTTTAAAGTGATTATAAAATAGCTGCTAATATAAATAAATAAATTTTATAAAAATTTTAAATAATTATAATAAGCTTCTTTTAATTTTTTTTTTCACTTTTTTTGAAAACTTCTTTTTGCATTATCAAGGAGCAAGTTAAGACAGGCTTGGAATGGTTACGAAGCCTCTGAATATGTGTATAAATATCAATAATATATCTATAAAGCAGTTTTATTAAGCTCCAAAAGTCAAGGTTTGTAAATGATTGATGTCATCTTTAAAAGTTGAATTAATTGTTGAATTTATAGAGGCGCATTTATGAATGAGTGTCACTCAAATTATCAACTTTTGCACTAATGACTCAACTTATTTATTGCGTTTATTATCGGTATTGAAAATGTTAGAATGTAAGCTTTTTGAAATATTTTTCAAATGATTATTATTCGAATGCACAAAAATCGATGATGCTCCTTCGCGATGCTAGGTATGTTCTCAATTCGCACTTTGGATTTAATTTTATTTAAAAATTAATTCTGTTGATTTTTTTCATCAAAATAAATTTTTTCTTTGTTCACTTTAACAAAAAAATTTAATTACAATGCGAAAATTACCAGCAGGAGCACAAAATTACGATTTTATTCTTATAAACTGGATAGTGTTCTATTCTTGTAAGATGAACTTGCTGTCAAGTAACATTTTCCTTCTGAGCTGTATTGCATAATCATCCGGAAAAACTCTTCAACAACTTTTTTCTTGAGGTTCCACTTTTGGTGCTTTTAATCTTGTAGTTCATGAAATGATGGGTTTCAATCTATCTTTTTGAAGGTTTTTTTTTCTAAGATCAAAGCATTTGTGAAACGCTTTTTAGCATTTTTTTAATTTAATCTAATCTTATCAAGACATCTGTAACGCGCCTTCAAGCACTGTGTTCGAAGGCTCCCAGAAGAACTGATTCACTAGATGCTGGACTACCGTGTGACATTTTGGCACGACTCCTGTTCCTTATGTGAGGTGTTGCTTTATAAACTTTATTAGCTTGGCGGAACAGGCTGCAAGCGCAAGTATTTTCTTTCAAAGTCTATTAATTCAAAACCAGACAAACGTTGGAAATGGTACAGAACATGGAGACCAATTGAAATGACAGAAAAATGAGCAATAACTGAATATTCTAAGAGGTCGCAATTGTTTGGTACAAGAAATCGGAAAGTGACTATAAAATTAAATTGTTGAATTTCAAACATTTAGAAGTGAATCACAGTTTACATTCAGTCATTTTAAACGCTTTACAGAAATGTATTTGAAAATTTCACTCATTACAAACGGGTGTATGAGACACTGAGCAGAATATATATTTTTTTCATAGCCTTTATTGAATCAAATCCAGACAAACGCTGGAAATGGCACAGAACATGGTGAACAATCAAAATGATAAAAAACTAAAATCAACAACAACTGAATGTCATAAGAATTGTCGAGAGTCTGTTGCAAGAGATGAAAAACTGACTAGAGAAAATTTATAAATCTCAAAGTTTAGAATTGAGTCATAGTTTATATTGACTGACTATTGAAGAATGTTTCATCAAATTAACCAAAACTGGAATGTTAAAAGGTTCTAAGAAACTCAAAAGCAGGATTGTCTATTAAATCAAATAAATGAGTCTCAAAATTTGAGAATTGAATCATATCTTAAAACCACATAATATAACTAATGCAGAGTTATTTCAAGTTATTTTTTCTTTTCTTTTATTTTCCTTCTCAGTTATTTCCTATATACACAAGGAAGTTTGTCTGGATACCAAAATTCCTTGAGATGCTTTCAACACTCGCTCACTTTCTTTTCTATCAAGTTGGCAAACGGTATTTTTGTAGCCGATTGGCTGACGATTTCACAGCAATGTCTTTTTCTTTCTCAGCCATTTCTCAAATATACAAGTCCGTTAGGAGACCACAAATTTTTGCAATGCCTTTCAACACTTGTTTACTTTCTTGTTGAGTAATTTGGCAAATAGTATTTATGTATGCGTTGGTTGACGATTTAACTACAATGTCTGTATTTCAAACGAGAAAATGGCGCATTCGGCAATCTGTTTTTTTTATAGTCTTCATTAGATCAAGTCCAGACGTACGCTGGAAATGTTGAAAAAACAGGACTAATAGTCGAACTAAATAAGAAAACCTTGAAATATACGAGAACAGAATGATATCAGCCATAAAAGTCGCCATTGAACCTACGAAATGAACAAATCGGGAAAGAAAAAGTTGAAAAAGATTAAACACAATGAAATATTAATTTAAAACAATAAATCAATTTAAAAACTGGAAAAATTGATTAAAATAGTTAATTTTGAAGAATAAAAACTTAGAGACAATAACTGGCATCACGTTGGCAACGCGTACACAGAAATCAATCCCTTTGAAATCTTTGTAAACAGCAAAAACTATGACTCTGAGATGAATTAATTTGTTTATAACTAAAATTTGAAAATTTAAATTACAAATAGTTAATAAAAATCGTTTAAATAAAACAAATTAAAGTAACGGCCTTCGCGAAACCGGAAACTCAAATTTACGAATATTCCTTAATCACCCTCAGTTCTCCTAGATCTTTAATAGTCTTTTTAATAGTATTTATTAGATCAAGTCTAGTCATACACTGGAAATGTTACAAAAACATGGCGAATAGTCGAACTAAAAAAGAAAACATTAATATATACGAGAACAGAATTTTATCAGTCATAAAAGTCGACATTGAACCAAGGAAAGGAACAAATCGAGAGAGAAAAAGTTTAAAAAATATTAAACACAATGAAATATTAATTTGAAACAATAGATCAATCGAACAATTTTTAAAAAAATTGATTAAAATAGTGAAACTTAAAGAATGAAGACTCAGAGACAATAACTGGCATCACGTTGGCAACGCATACCTAGCCTCGATAGTTCGGCCCATTGCCTTCATAACCTTCTTTGCTTTTCTGGTTTAATGCCTCGGTCTCACTTCAACATACTACAATTGTTTGTGTCATTTTCACCATCGACATTTCTCATTACACACAGTCTCATTACTCCCGATTTTATATCAGAATTTTCCATACCGGCTTATTTCAACTTAAATCTAGTCCTTCAAATTTTTATCATTTTGACTTTAAATGCTATCTTCATTATCAATCTGACTGTTCCTTATTTATTACTATTATTATTATTATTCTTATTATTATTCTTATTATTATTATTATTATTATTATTATTATTATTATTATTATTATTATTATTATTATTATTATTATTATTATTATTATTATTATTATTATTATTTATATTTTTATTATTATTATTATTATTATTATTATTATTATTATTATTATTTTATTTTTTTTTATTTATTTATTTATTATTATTATTATTATTATTATTATTATTATTATTTTTATCATTATTATCATTATTGTCATTATTATTATTATTATTATTATTATTATTATTATTATTATTATTATTATTATTATTATTATTATTATTATTATTATTATTATTATTATTATTATTTGTATTATTATTATTATTATTATTATTATTATTATTATTATTATTATTATTATTATTATTATTATTATTATTATTATTATTATTATTATTATTATTATTATTATTATTATTATTATCATTATTATTATTATTATTATTATTATTATTATTATTATTATTATTATTATTATTATTACTATTATTATTTTTATTAGTATTATTAGTATTATGGTTTTTATTAATACTATTATCATACCATATCTGCTCCTGGGGTATAATGCTTGATCTTTTCCGCTGTAAAACGTTACTAGGTGAGCCCAGATTTGAGTTCTAGAAACGTCAGCTCAACTTAAGGATAGACGCCGTCCTAGAATATCTAAATCTCTAGTAGTCTAATCTAATCTAATCTAATCATTTGTATAGCGCTGATTCCTTACAGTTCAAGAGCGCTTTGCTACAAACTGTTTAAACAACAAAGTTTTGAGGGCTTTACGAATTGAAAGTAAAGAAGTAATAGAGATGAGATTGGGGGGAAGAGAGTTCTATAAAAGAAGCCCAAGGTAGGAAAGTGCAGATTTAGCATAAGAACTTGTATAAAGCATCTTAAAAAATGAGAATAGGTAGAATATCTCAGTCTCTTACGAAGAAGCAACTTAAAAAGTCAGCTATATAGTTGGGTGGGTGATTATTTTTTTATTTTAAACATGAGAGTTCAGACTGAAAACTGATTTTTTGCTTGATACGGCAAAAATGAAAGAAATATGATTTAGCCTCAGATTTCATTTGTGGTATGAGAGAAAGTGGAGAGTAAAAGATGAAACCTAAACTATGGGTGATGGATGAAGGTGCGAGTGGGAAGTTTGATAGAATATCAATTGAGGGAAGATGTTCAATAAGTCGAAAAGACTTGCTAAAATATATAAGATCAAATTTTTAGAGATTGAGTTTATGTCTATTTATGCGTTGCCAACCTGATGCCGCTGAGTTTTCATTTCCAAAATTTAACGGTTTTAATTTTTTTTTCTTCAAATTTTCTAATTGATTTATTGTTATTACT